>JTDE01006995.1:17087-30915 GCA_014338405.1 Paragonimus skrjabini miyazakii | reverse complement strand
CTTCAAACCGACACTCCACGACCCGTTTCGTCCTTGTGTACACAGCAGGTAGGAATAATCTGAATAGGGGATCGAAACAGCCGCCATTCTCCAGAAAAGAGCTCAAAAAATCGTGAAGTGTCGCTTCAAGAGTTGACGTTGAAAGGTATCACAACCGCCATTTCTAGACCTTGCGGTCTTAGTCAACTCAAATTGGCAATCCGAGACGGACTATGCTCCACCACCCTAACTGGCTGAGGAAATGCTATAACTCGATGTGAAAACAATAGTTCGATTGAGATCGCCACGAACTTCAACTCCAACGAGATCATCATAACCAGGGAAAACCCGCACGGATTTCTAGTTACGGAAGCCAAAACAAACAGGCATAGGAAATCTCATGGAAATGTCTGTCTGCATACTCCAAAATCAACAGCCAAATCTGAACAGCGTGAATTAGCCACCAAGGTTTTGCCCACATCTGGAGTCAACGGTGAAGCAATCACGCAGATGCTGGCAAACATCGCGCCACCTGAGAAAAGGGCAAATTTGTCAATATAATATACTGATTATATCTTCGTAACAGTGGAATACTTTATGATAGATGACATGTACTAGGTACTTTACAGCATTTTCAATGTGATTACATTTGCCACAGACGTTCAAACGATAAAAAGGTGTCCTTCTTGCATGTATTGATTAGCAGCAAGTTTGAGTATCGACAGTGAATACTGCAGTTTGGCAGACATAACGACATTCGGACCAAAACCTAAGGTTTGGCAGCAATCATCCTGCTTGTCATACAAGAAGCCGCATTTGAAATCGGTCCCGAAAAACTTCAACGCATTGTAGTGTCGCAAGTTTCCGGGGGCAGAAAGATAACTATCTGTATCGAGTGTCCGTTGGTAATGGATATCCACGAAATTTCGTCAGACGGAGTCTTTCGCGGGGGAGAAGGGACTCATACTTCATAAATATATATGAAACTAAGTTGTTCCACCATAAATTAAAAACCACACCTATAAACTGAAGCACCTAGGCACCGGTGAGATAATCTCGGTTGGTCAGGAAATCTTTGCAACCGAAATGCAAATTTTGCCGAACAACCGATGTTCAGTCTGTAGGAAAACCTAAATCCCCTACTAATCAGTAATTAAAACACCGCTCAACAAGTCAATGATTTCTGTGATTTCAACTCAGAGAGAAGTCCTAATCTAGAGGACATCGATTGCAGTTAACAGGACAGTTACTGTGTCTCCTCTCGAGGCGATCGGACAACCTGATCATTACTCACAAGCGAAAGTGAATGAGCGTTCACATATGATAATTCGGTCGTGCCAAATGTGAGGTCAGTGGCGCATTGGTGAAAACGGTTGACTCGTCAAAGCGTGGTCGCAGTTCTACTCCCGGCCGTGGCAAGCATATGCGCTACTGACGAGCTGCTCTAATGAGAGCGAAACACGAGCAAAGTGCTTGCCGTTTTCGACAGGGGTCTACTGGACAGTCTATGGGAATGCGACAGCTGCGAACAACTGCCAGTGTTATTCAATTCGAAACTAACCAAATCCCCTACTACTCATCACTTATTCACAGGATTGCCGACAGTGATCTAGCAAACCTCGATAAAGTCAACACAAGGCGCTTTATCTTCGGCGCACAGTTCAACACATCTGCCATCTTAGTGACATACTCATCACTGGGATATTCAGCGGAAATGGCCGCGGCTCTATGACCTCGGTAAGACTTTTCTTCTCTCACAATTGTTGTTACCTCACTTCACTGGCTAGATGCTGTATAGACGCAAAAATCGAAACATGGGCATATTAACCGTGAGGGTTTACCTCAAATTATTGTACAATCGTGTTTTGTTTCATTATTTCACGTGGTCTTGAGCTCAAAGTAGACTTGATTGACGGTCACGTAGACCCTAGGGGCAGTTCATTCGTCTCCCATATTTAAAAATCGTTGAATGCTAAAGTACATGCAGTCAGGCGAACGACAGATCGGTTGCTGCCCATTGATGTCAAGCTAATTGGAAAACCTGCTTGTGCCTCCGTACCGAGTCAGATTGATGAATACATGTTTACGTATGTGTAGCCATTTTTGTCCCAATTTAAACGTACCAACGATAAATGGGCCACATACTCGCAACTCGCTACGAACGTTCTGTTTAATGCCCTGATGTATCCCATTTTTCTCATAGAACCTTCAGCCTCACCAATACCCAAAACGAATACTAACATGCTATGGACTCATCTCTACGTAAATGCACTGACAATTTAAGTTATCACTGCAGTTGATCAAAACACTTGAAATCAGCGATATTCCAACGCATTTGCTTGTCTGTGTGGGTCAGTGAAACCGGAACTCTAATGTCTGTAAACTATACAGACGCAGGATAGCGTTTGACTGGAAACTTACTAATAGTTGTCATCTTTCTGACACCCATTCTACACTGGGGATGTTGGTATCAAAGAACCTCTAGAGGACATGGTGGCTTGAGTTGAATTCTACCGGAGCATGACAAATTGAAATTCATAGTATTGTGTCATCAAAGTGAAGGAGCAAACGTCATCATTAAATAACTTAGTAAGAGCATACATCAGTGTATTACTAGAGACAAGTAGCCACGACCTGAGTCCTACTCTCCTGTTCGCAATGATCAACGATTATGTGGCTCCCCTTGGGAATTTAATAAATAGTTCTTTTGGAAATGAATATAACTAAATTGCAGAGCGTTTTGTGATCAGCAAATTGTTTGAAAGATTGTATATGTTCAAATTCCATCCCGGGTTCGTTTCATACCCCTTTCAGGTTGCTCGCTCCCTGTGTGTTTGGTTAAATTTCGAACATTTGGTAACGTTCGGACATGCCTTTTGAACCTCCGAAGACCGTTCACCAGAAGTCTCCTCATCCTCCCATTGTGTAGCCTACGACAGATGTTTTATCCTCATTGCATTTGTGAATCTTTCAATTTGTGACTTTCAGGTCTTTCGCATTGCAAAATCCTGACGGTTCTGAAGGAGATACAACGATGCTATCTATGTTTAGTCCTTGTCAGCACCCAGCTGGCATGTACCAGCCGATACGTTCTGGAATATACCAAATGGAAATTGACTCACGAAAATTCTACCTGCACCCTACATACACTCACTCATCTGGCTTCAACATGCCTCATCACTGGTATGTCTCGCGACTGCCTTCTCATATGAAACTTACTAGACCACGGTCAACATTCATGCGAACACAGACCACCGTCGATAAGCGTATATGCAACTGTTCGACAACCAACGAAGTACGCAACTTTCTTAACTGTATTTTCACATTCAACCGTCTGCCAACCAAGCTTGGCGGTTCACCCTATTCATATATTGAGACTGGAACAGTAACATAAGGAGGGAGAACCTTGGGGTTTGGGTCATTTGTAGATGTACTCATTACATCGGGAGTGTTGTGAACAACTGATACATATCGATACCCTTAGTTATATGCTCGGGGGTTGCATACCGCAACCATTCTGGAGGAAGCTTGTGTACTGACCAACGATTGCGTGACTTCTCTAAGGATCCCCTCTGGAATCGTACTCCCCCAATTGTCACATTCCCAAACATCGGTCAAAATATGCGTGTGCGTCTGAACGCCACCTCAATCTTTATTTCGATGCCCGTTAGAATTACCGCTGGAATGCTGTCCAGGAAAGGCATTCTGTATTTTTCGTGGACGAGGGTCAGGCGTATATCCAGTTGTTCACTGCATGTTCATAATTTTCCACGTAACCGCGCACTAGAACTTCATTAGGCTACAGAAAATTTCAGTTCGTCATTCGCAAATACTACAACTCGTTTGAAAACGGAGGATATACCATACTGATCAATCCGTTTGTTGGCGAACAAAGACGGGAAAGAGCATTTCAACTAAGTTTTCTGAAGTGTCGTCATAAGTTTCAATTTTAGCCAGTGTGTCACGACAAGGCTGTGCCGTTAATTTACCGTGCATTAAAGTGACAGAATGAGAAACAAGGTAACAAGATCAATAACATGCAACTGTGGCAATCGAAAACAGGATAAATGATACATTCGAGCCAGATTATTATGGTGAATTATAGAATGTTTGCCAACAAGACATGCCGAGACAATTGGATATTGGGATTGATTCCGAAAAAATATAGTTCTGTTAGCTGGCTGTTCAATTTTAAACAAATGCACAATGTCATCAAACACGTAACGCAGCTGAGATCCCGAAGGCACACATAACAACATGCGACCAAACGAAATCAATTACAACAATCAACCAATGTAAAAATGAATGTGATTTCCTTAAAAAGTTTATTTGAAAGCGAAGTGCTTATGATTCAGGATACAATTAGAGCCAGATTATTTAACAAACTTCAAAAGTTTCAGAAGGTGGATGAGTGTTTCATAATCGTGAATAGAACTTTGGAACAAGCTCTGGATAAGATAATATCAGTGTTTGGATAACTTGGCGATTACTTGTACCAATACTGACGTCCCCATATATGTGCCACTGGAAAAATAGCCACCTCGTGTATCGTCTAAGTGATTCAAACTAGGATATGCAAAGTGGTAACTTGGCTGTTTTTGTCAATCTCTCCATAACCAACCGGCAATCGTAACTGGGATGAATCAGTTCTATCGACTTACTGGTTCCAACCAGGCAGTGAAGTTTAGAGGCGTTATGTTCTTACTCAAAGTCTTCTTGGTGAACTGGTATACAACTTGACCGAGTAACTTGCGTGTCCATTCCTCAACTCACTCCGACCGACGCAACCTACTAGGTGCAACGTGAAAAAATGTATCCCACTGGACAGCCTATTAACAGTCTGCAATTTCCATTACGGATGGTCAGGTAAAGTATGCGAATGATTTATTTGACTAAGGTCGTACCAACCGTTCTGATTCAGCCTTGGGAACGCTGTTCTACACAATGTCTAGGAAGATGATGGAGCTGATTCATGAGCCGCGATTGCAGATCAAAGGACAATCAAGGATCAGAATGTGGAGTGCCCTGAAAGTGGGAAGAAACTAGGTGCCACGCCGCTGGCGAATGCGGAAAGCCAGCCGACCCACTGACTTTAAATCGATGATCCAGTATGACAGTCAGTCGATCGAGCACGATTTGACAATGCTCAGAGACGTTGTCAGGAATGATGCGCGCCTAATGCGAGATATTGCATTTTAAACAGGAGACGAATATTTCAGATCAGTTTGTATACAGTTGTTCAAAATGTTGAAGGGGTTCGGCATGGGACATTCGAACAGAGCATTTCAAAGCCGTTTCCTCTCAACGAGTCAATCGACACTCATGTCAATGAAATTAAACGGCTGGCTCGGATTTGTGATTTGTTTGCATGCATGTTCAGTTCATTGATTCATGGTGGGTTTTAGATGAGGAGCCTGATTACAGACATCACAGAATTCTCACTGCATCCAATAAACTCGGTAAAAAAGCAATGTTTCGAGATCCCTATTATTTAAACTTCTATCTAACTTCATCCTAGACGGCTTACTTCGAAAACTACACCCGACTTGTTTGCTTTTCTGTGCACTGGCAGGAAACTCCGTCGAAATATATCAATAAGCTATCAAACCTGCACGCTGTGTACGAGCTACAGCCACACTGTAATTCCCCATAAGTCATTCACGTAGCATCATATGAATCTAGACAAGATGAGAGCAGTGTGCTTGTCCCCACTTCTTCATGGAAACAAAAGTTTCCGTATTGGAAATAAATCTTAGAGCCATATGTTTTCCGATAGAGCATGCAGTTCCGGCAAGTGAAATAAGGTGCTTTGTTTTTTGAACTAATATTCAAAACTCGCGCGTCTATTCAATTGATATTTAATCACGTTCGTGATACATATCTGTTCGTTTCTTTGTTTTAGCGGCGTAACGTGGATACAGTTATTTGTGTGCAGTTATGAATGCTAAGAAATCGTTCAGTTTTCTTAATCATTTCGCATAGCCGTGGCTTAACATGGCTGTCGTTAAACAAACGATCTATGAGATTAAAGACTGAGACTCAGTGATGGCTCCACCCAGTGTAATTCCACTTCAATGGTTGATCATATGCCTGAGACCACCAACTATGAACGAGCATATACATCTGCGCCACACCTGCGTTGTATGTGTAACGTTTCATTATACATTATCTGCAGAAGGAATCCTTTCGGCAACAGCACCTGTCGGCCACCACGGCGGTCTCATTTCTAATTGATCAGTCTTGTTTGTGGGCAAAGTTTGTGAAGGCAATTGGTAGACAAAGTAGAGAAGGAGTGCATGTTCGATGTGAGTTTAGTAGATTTTTCTTAAAACTGTTACGATAGATCAATGTTGCATTTTTTAAACACGAGGTATACAAGTCAACATTCCCCTGAATTTGAACACATTGTTCTGCACAAAGCTTCCCATGGAAATCAGATTTAATGATCGCAGCATGGTGTATGCACTTAGCTGTTTCTTCCTGTTTCATTGCCCCGAATGCAAGCTAACGACTACTGCTGACGCGTTGCTCAGTCAGCATTTGAAGAAGGAGAAAGAATCTCTCATTGATGTCAGTAGTTGTATGGTGCTGGCGATCACACTGGAACCAATCAAACCAGGCATATCCAACAAATACTATGGCGGATTTATGTTAATTGTTACCTCATTAACAAGTTGATTTCCTGTAATCAAATAAATTCGATGGCGATGAGCAACACCTGCCTCGTTTGTAGTTTAACGTGTGAAATGCACTTATATCTAAAGTTATCCGACTCCTATTCACACATTCCTCAATATGGCATGCGTACACTCGAATGGACATGCATTGCAAGTTTGAAGGTTATTCTCCGCGTATTCTGATGTGTTGCTTGGTCGTGCAACAATCGGAACTATATTCATCCTTATCATATGAACAAAACGTGGTTGAATGTAGATGTCGGTGATTGCAGATGAACAGGTCAGTGATTTTCCTATCCACATTGCTCAAGCAGCTGATATCCACTATTCCTACTCATTATGGATACAACCTTACACAAATGTTCCTTCTACTGATACTGTTGGTACTAGACAGCACTCTATAGCACACGATGAACACAAGTTAACTGTATGCCCGAGATTTTTGTATACTCTCCAACCACAGAATTTCGCATTTGAACTCATCAGGTTGAAGTCATACTGATCAATACCTGAGATAATGCTTCTACCTTTCCCGAAAGAAACTGTAGAGAAACCTCATTAGAGCAGAAAGAAGACATATTGCGATATGTTAACATTTCATTTACTCTCATCAGTCGCAAACGTAAAACATGCAAGTTATATACATCATACAAGTAAGGACAGACAGGGATTAGACACGCATACAAGCACAACAAGCATTATGTAATCACAACCATGGCAACCCGATAGGTTGCCTCAACCAATTTTCTGCACACAACGTCGGCTGGTAAGTTCGGATGAGCATCGCTTCACAGAAAGCTAGTGGCTTCGGGTTTCGATTGCGCAACAGTATCTTAAATGAGTTTAATGGGTCAACTTGGTGACCCATTGTCATGAGGTGTTTAGCAATCGATGACGTTGAATTTCGAGCTGTCAGTGCAACTATTGGAGGCTGGTGCGTCATCTGTTGCTTCAACCATTTCGGAGTGTGTTCGGCGACTCGTTGAGATAGTTGTCGATCTGTTCTGCCTATGTAAATGTCACCGCAACTGCAAGTGAACTGGTAAACAACATGGGAGGCAGAAGAGTTTGGCAAGCTACATTCGCGATTTCGGAGAACTGCTGCTCTGGTGGTTTGAAATCAGTGCAACTGCGCAGCCGCATACGTTCGAGCCAGAGCAGACTTTAATTTCTACTTTATGTCGTTGGCTAAGTGGTCGCCTTTGAATGGCAACAATAAGAAAACATCCTTCTTTTAAGCTGTCAGTATGGGTTCAGTGCTCTTCTTCACCGTATTATGTGCTCCGATGAATTTGTCAGGGTATCCATTTGCCAGCAACGTTCGTCTCAACAATTCCTGTCCTATCTGCAGTGTATCGTGGGTGCAAATACGCCTGGCTCTGTGAAACAGTGTCTTAACCAAACCCCGTTTGTATGCAATAGGAGCAAAGCTGGAAAACTGAAGATATTGACTACTCCATGTTGCTTTGCGATGAACTGAGCGCTGTAACGTGCCATCCGCACGTCTAGTAATGAGCACATCCAAAAAAGCTAAACTATTGTTCGATTCCACTTTGTGAGGTAAAGATAGGTTGGGGTGGATATTATTAAGGAAGTTGAAAAACAAGTCGAAATGAGTAACATCAGTAAAAATTAAAATATCATCGACGTATCGTTTGTACAATAACGATTCAGCTATATTATCCGGGACTTGTCGCTCAATCATTCCTAAGAAGATGTCTGCTAGTGTTGGGCCTAACGGACTGCCCATAGCCACACCGTCTGTCTGCTTGTAAGCAAGTCCCTCAAAATTGAAACGAATGTTTTCTGTACATAACAGAATAAGATCTTTGAGGTATTCAAGTGGAATACCTATATCACAGTTCTGACTGGAGATGAAGCCGTGTTGAGAAACCATCATGAAAATTTGAAACAGTTCATTCCCTTCAGAAGTTTGAACAAAACAGTAAGAAAACGAAAACTGGTAGACGCAAGCATTTCGTATTGACTCAGTACCAAGTACAATAACATCCATGATTCTTGCGGTTTGCTGAAGCTGTCGCAATCAATCGATTAAATCCGACCCTGTGTGTTCAGAAACAGTTGCTCGTAAACTTGACCATTCTCTGGACTGAGTGACCTTTTTTAACCCACCGATTGACTATTCACCCTACCCCTATCTGTTCGATATAAAAAACCGTTTCATGTTATTGTAAATTTGGTACTGATGAGTGAATACGAAATGCATCTACCAGTTTTCATTTTCTTACTGTTTTGTTCAAAATCATGAAAACATTATCTAGACATTGGCTGTATTGTTGACGAATAAAAAATGTATTTTCTAAAATGCAACTGATCCAAGCGTGTATAATGTAGAATCTACTTTTCCAGATGCGTGTTTCCCAGGTTCAAGCACCGTTGGGTTGTAACATTCAAAGTTCAAATCGCATCATCCTATAAATTTGAACATAACCACGGGAGGACGGAACCCCCGTACTACAACATTGTAATTAACAGCATTAAAATTGATTTGAATCAACAACAGATATTCGATGATTCAGATTATTTCCAATTGGGCATTGCTCAGACCACATTCTGCCCATCTAACTCGGAACTACCAGTTTAAGCTTTCCAGTGTGATAACCTATGTACACGTCAAACAGTTGGGGGGAATTCAAGGTAATCAATAACTTGATTTTTGAAATTGGTTGCATGATGTAAATGAGGTTGTTCGGACATCCTCATTGACGGGTAAGTTGGATTTCTGCACGACACAGTTGTCGTTATCGGGCATATTAAATATATAAGCAGTCCATCACATATTACGTAGTAACAATCACGAAAACCCACCTGTATTATCTATGCTCAACAATAGCATTCACTACCAGTGTTCACCTGTGCAATGATCATCAAAATGTGATGCTTTTGCTAACAGTCTTCTGTTCGGTGGACAATATTTAATCAGTTTGCTTTTGGTTGATTTTTACATTTACCGAACATTGGACAAGGTAGTCTGAATTCATTGTCGAGATTGTTCAGTTACTCCAGTGGTTCCAGCTTATCAATTTGATTTGCTGGTACTGATATGAACGTGAACACCTGGGCCATAATACTCGCTGTAGATCATATCAGATTAGAAAAACCCGTTCAGATATGTACACCCCACATCTGGATTGTTTGTACTAATCATACAAACTGCACGGTCAACCTTAAGGCAGTATGCTTTCCTATAACACACATCAACAGAATGTTAAACGGTGGCCAGCAGTGAAGCCTAGGCCGACCGTATGTTATTCCAATAACAATAGTCCGATTGGAACTTCCAAATCTGGTAGTTGTGCGAACGCTTCAACATTTCCTATGATATCGATATGTTCATCTGACTTGGCCTGCCCAATAACAGATATACCACGATCGTAGGCATTCAACCGTGTTCGTAACCTTGATTCGAAAACCGTCCACTCAAGTGACTACACTGATATCAATGTTACGTCTACAGATATAATTCGTAGTTCACTTTGCGCACGTCTGATCATTGACAAGTTTAATCCGTTGTGCACGAGAATAAGCATGACTCAATTCTAACAGATTTGTTCACATGCAAGACATAAGCTGCTCTGTCAGTAACAGTCATTGAACGATCAATTGATGCCAGTCAGCAAGTAAGTTGTCGTCACGAGTCAAATTCATCCAAACCTATGGGTAACACGATAGAGAGAGGTGAACAAATCTATCCATATCCTGCAGATCGGCCTGTAATACTTTGGATGCACTATAATCAAAGGACCTACATGGACGAAACGGATCAGCAATTGTGATGACGTGGACTACGCAGGCAGATAAAACGGTCAGCTATCCACAGATATTAAACAGCACATGTCAGAATGTTTTGAAACAAAGTTAGAAGGACCAGGTGTGTATAGGGCAGTGGACGACTGGAGTTCGGCTTCATCATAAAGTACCCCACAATGCACCCAAGCCTTTCATATGCAACCTCCATCTAGAAACCAAAAGTGTTGAATACGATAATGTGATGATTACGATTGCCAATTTGTGTTGACTTTGTTGTTTTTACTATGCGTCAACCACATACGATGTACACGTGTCATAGTAATGTAAGATATCCATATGTTTGTGTACATGTATATGTGGATATAAATATATGCACATGCCTTTCAGTGAACGGGATCAACAAGTATCCACTGATTCAGATTCCACAAACGAGCGATCTAACATTGGGACAATGCACCAAAACTATGACATTCATAACGAACCATTTGATGTACGACTGTAACTAATTTCATGCCTGTTTATTCCCTATGTATGTGTGCCATATTTATTCCGATTAAGAGGCATCAACTTTCGTCTGTTCAATCACATTCGAGCAATAACAGTTTGCAAGTTTAATGCAGGAGTCTATAAAGTTCGCAGTAAATCAAGGAATTCGGACGCAGTCATGAACACTGAGACAAAACTGACTTCAAATTGAATCTTCGACTAGACTGTTGGTTGCTCGTTGTTACCATTCCGAGATAGCCATATGACCAGCCATATATCTGAAAAGATCAATTCAACATTAATTTCTAATATGTGTATGCAGAACAAGATAAGACATGCAGGCAACATTGACCGTTTTCCATGAAAACAATGCTCAACCGGTTTTCTTGCTTCTTATGACGTAACTCAACATTCTCAGAATGCCGGTGATCGTTGATTCGGTAGAACAACCGAACAACAGTTAGTTCGGACCGTGATTTGCAGTTCGATTATGATCCTGGTGGCAAGGTTCTAAATTCGGTGTTAGTATGTAGTGGAAGCCATGGATTATCGGTGCTGAGTAGGGTTCTCATTATATTAACCTACTCACTTTCGTTGTGTGCACAAAACTTGCTGATTTAACATATTAACATACCGGAAATCAATTTGGGTTGCAATTCTGCAGGCTCATTTCCATTTACCTGAATAGGAAAATCCATATTTTTCCAGTTTGTTTGATGCACAACTGTATTGCCTATGAGTCTGCTCATATTTCGGTTTCGTTGAGCTTCCAGAATCACGCTGAGCTTCACGCCACAATAATTTGTCAACAATAATCAATCTTATCCACAACCGTTGGTCGCTTATCGAATCTGGACAGTAGCCTTCATTTCTATTGTCTCGTATGTGCCAGGCCGATCGCCTTCGAATAGACTGAACAAAGCGCGTTTTTGTAAGCGGCTAACATTCGTGAGCCATGCATGTACCACCACATAGATATATGAAACTCAGTCAATCAGTGTACAGAACTGTTTTCGATAAATTCTTACTTCAGGTTGGTACAAGTATGTATGGTTATGCTCACGAATGAAATAGATTTTATAAAGTCAGTGTCACTTGGGATTGTTTGGAGAGAGGCAATTAAATTGTCGCGTGGGTTGGATGTACGTGTTTGGTTATGGTAATCCTGAGATGTGGACGATCTGTTTTTGAACTCACAAATCTGGGTTGCGTGAGTGGAGTGCAACCGCCACGGTTATGCACAAGATGCTCCATTCCCACTTCTGTGATGCGGTTGCCATGGCATGATAGCCGATGTTAAATACTTGAATAAGATAATGAGAAGACGTTATTTATGTGGTGTTCTCGGGAATAACACTTCGTAAGTTCTGATCATACATAAACATACAGCTAACCACTTTTGGACGAGTCCAAATTCCACAGAGTGGAATTCATGGCTTAGGAGATTGAACAGACGGACACAAACCTGAAAATCAGAATTGTGGGAATGCTGATTACCAGATGTGGAACACCATCTGCCTGTCTGCGTATAAATCACCAACAACCAGGTGGGTCAAGAAGGATGAGCTAGTGTTATTTTTTGTTCCGAACCGAAACCACGCCGAATAATGTTCACGTATTCTTTCCAAAAATGCGTAGAGGTGCAACCATTTTATGTTGAACCACAGGAACAGTGAAATGTATAGATCAAAAATAAGGCAGCATTTCTTGGCAAATCTTTCAGATTAAATGGCACTGTCCGTTTTGAGTGGGGCGTTTCGGCAGGGCTTGTAACAGGCCGGGTACTATTGGTTGCATCAATTAGTTGGCGCGTTACCAGCTCGTGTCCTGCGTCCCCTTTGAACGACGAAATTATGTAAGTCTTTTTCTTTTCAGACGTGTTTATTGGAGCTTGTATTTGTCTCTCTTGCATGTTTCTGGTAACAAACTTCTCATGATAGGCATTGGTATATAGGGTTGCCTGCGTAGCCCCAGTTCTATCGTATCTTCTGTACAAATCCATTTTGCCCCATTAGTTAAGCAACATACAAGGCCCCGTTTGAGAATAATCGGTACATATCTGCAGAATTGTACGTATAACTCACCCCAGGTTCTCCTACTATATACACTTCGATGTAACGATTCATCTGTCAGTGTTACCTGTTGTTGTATGACAGGCAGTTTTGTCGTAGGTCGTATACTACTCACAAGTAGTATGTTACCCACAGGCGACATTCAGGAACAAAAGGGCAAGCTGCGAATGCCAGGAAGACGGAGAACAAGAAGAGACTATCGAAATAGTGTGTACGGGCTACCACAGAAGTTCTACCAAAGCGAATGACAATGATGTACGTGAATTCATGTCTAACTTGCAAATGTGTGTACGCGTTTGTGGTGTTACTGGGACACAAAGTGGGTCAAGGTGAAATCAGGCCTCTACCAGAGAAAATATTGACAATTAGAGAGGCTGTGGCTCCGAACTCTAAACGAACGCCGAGACAGTTTTTGGGTCGTGCAGGGTACTACAGTCGGTTCATGAAAAATTTTCACTCCATTACATCACCATTGTGTGAGCTCCCTCAAAACGACAGGAAATTTGAATGGACAGATGATGTCCGGAGGACGTTCACGCGAGTGCAACAAGCGATGAACGAGCAACAACTAACTCTGAAACTTCCGAATGCAAAAGAAACGTTCATCGTAGCAGCAGATGCCAGTGACCGTGGCATCGAGGCAGTACTTAAGCAAAGGGAAGGAATAATTGAATATGCCTGCAGGGTCCTGACCCCAACGGAGCAGAAGTATTCGACCATTGAAAAGGAATGTCTGGCAATCGCATGGGCACTAGACAAGTGGAGGCCGTACCTGTTTGGTCAACAGTTCCACGTGGAGATGGATCACAAACCCCTGGAGTGGATCAGGACTGCGAGGGACCC
>JTDE01006994.1:16922-29436 GCA_014338405.1 Paragonimus skrjabini miyazakii | reverse complement strand
AGTCTTTAACATGAAAAAGTCAGCTTTGATTGGCCCTAATTGACTTCCCATGGCTAGCCCATCTATTTGGCGGTAGCACCGATCAAAAAAACAGAAGCTGACGTTTTTGGTGCATAACAATAAGGCTTCCCTCAGAATATCGCTGGGCAGAGGTGAGGTAATGTGGCTCGTTTCAACGAGCTCACTGATATAGTCAATTGTCTCATGTTTATGAACCTCTTGGGATACCCATTGGATTGTAGTACCGACGTGGTGAAGTCTAATTCCTCTGCAAGACTATCTTGTGAACAGATTCGTCTTGCTCGTGTGAATAGTGTGTGAATAGTGTGACTAGTGTGCGTTTGTGATGGACCGGTGTGAAGCTACTGAAGTTTAGGCATTGACCGGACCATGTGGATTTCCTATAGATAGTTCTTTCAATAAAACCACCTCTTCGGCGGTTTATGAGTATGTCCAGAAACGGCAAACAATTATCAGCCTCAAATTCACATGTTACCTTCAGGTTTGGATGACAACAATCTAAACGCCGAATTAGGTTTTCCACTGCCTATTTAGAATGACTGAATACTAGTGTATCATCAACATAACGCTTGTAGTACGACAGATTTGCTGTGTCTGCCGCTAACACTTGCTCAGTCTTTAACATGAAAAAGTCAGCTAAGATTGGCCCTAATGGACTTCCCATGGTCACTCCATCTATTTGACGGTAGCACCGTTCAAGGAAACGGGAGCTGACGGTTTCAGTGTATAACAATAAGGCTTCCCTCGGAATATCGCTAGGCAGAGGTAAAGTAATGTTGCTTGCTTCAGCGAGCTCACAAATATAGTCAACTGTCTCATGTAACGGGACATTCTTGGGCAGTGACTGAACGCCCATGGAACACACCAACTCATTAGCAAGTTTGATGTTATCCAAGTCATTGATCAATTCGACAGTACCTTTGATGGAATATGCCTGAAAGTCCTGTTTCGATGGAGTTAAGAAGGCGACTAAAAATCGTGCCAGTTTATGGTACGGAGAATGTCATTACCAGGATAGGCTTAAGAGGCATTCAACATTTGTGTGTTTTAGGGAGGCCATAAAGCTGATGTGTTGACGACCCACACGGTTTCAGGGAGTTGCGCGTCATGTCATTGATTATGTGCAGCTGTAAGAGAAGTTGTAAATGCCGTCCGTTAAAGTAAACCTGGTACTGATGAGTCAATACGACATGCTTGCATCTACCAGTTTACGTGTTCTAACGGTGTTGTTCAAACTTCTGGAGGGAACGAACTGTTTTAATGAAGCAACTATCAGAAAACTTCACCGTCATTCTAAGAAGCGAATGAGACGCCTCAGGAACCTGTCATCACTCTAGTCTTGGGAGTTTAAGTCCGTTTAACTTAAAGTTTCGGCAGATGAGAGAGGATGTCATACTAACACCATTTCAATCGCCTCCGAAAACCCGTGTTTTATTGCCATAGCTAGAGCTTAACGTGCAAAGTTGTGAGGGAGTTATTTCTTTCCTTGAACCCGGTGTTGCCGTCATTTTTGTCAACGTCATTCGTTCACTGTCAGAGTTATATCCCAGTAGAATAACCTGCCATAATAAATCGTTTCATCTGCAATCTCTGACATATTCACAGTAGGACTAGGTAAATTTCCCGGGAAATGTCAATTGTTTTGAGACCGCTTTCTTCGCCAACCAACTTTCGAATGGTGAGGTAACCGGTATAGAAAATTAGATTACAGTAGTTTGACTGGCGTTTTGTCGACTGCCTATTTGTAGGCTAGAACATTTTACTACCTCAGTTTGTTCCTTCCTTTATCAACCTTGCGGTTACGCCTACGTTCGACACCGTCCCAAGAGTTACATTTCGCTTTCTGTTTAACTCAACGTTCGGTCCATGACCATAGTCCTCACTCGACACCACCCTGGAACGGATGAACGAAAAGTTGGAGACCTTTCGAAGTTTAGAAACAACCCGTGAAACCTGTGGTAGTGGGTCAGTTGGTAATTGCCCCCCAAGGCTGCCGTCGGTGTGTGGAGAAAGTAATATGTCGGTGGAATACGACCGATGTTACCAGGTGAAGTCATGTAGTGAATCTACAGGCAAATCTGGAAACAAATACATGAAACGGGAACACCAGAAGATCAAAGTTGAAGTTCTTAAGATGAAACCAGCAACACAAGAAGAGGTTACTTACATACGAGTTATCTCACGCTCTTTTCCTCGCTAACCTGCGTCGGTCAATGGTTTTGTGGTAAGACTGACCGACAGCGTCTGAACAATTTGTCTCCGTCGTTGTTTGTCATATAAACGTTTTCAGATCAGTTTGTGTTAGGCGTTTCACATCTGTTACCAAACAAAGAAAGCGGGGTCGGTACGGATCGTGTCGGCCATACAAATCAAGAACTGGAGCCACCACCTGTAGTGCGAATGAACAATAAGTCACAGTCCGTTCATCTCGGTAGCGAAGTAGCCAAGGTACTTTATATTTATCGCCCACTGACTCTTTCTTATCTATGCAGTTTTGCCCGTCTAGCTTAAAAATATCTTTTCTGTCGGTCACCTTATGGCCATGGTCGACTTCGTGACGTGCTTGCCATGAGACAGGCGATTGCTTCGGGGGACTAAACCGTATGGTACATCTTTGAATTGTGTTTTAAACTTGAGTCTTTCAACCGTTAACCTGGTGACGATCAAAGTAAATCTCACTGTCATACGTGCTAGTTAGTATTAAAAGCCGAAGCAAAGATTGCACCTGACGCAGGACTTACATAACCCAGTAATAACGCAACATGCACTGATGTCCAACCAGAGGAAGACGGGACAAATAACGTTCTCAGGTAATAAGTATACTGGTTTAGGTGGAACAAGCACGTCAGCGGGATAAACCAGAAAATTACGTACTACGTGAGTTACCATTGACTGCCTTTTGCGAATTGGGGTTGAAGGAAATTATTAACGTTTGCGTAGACGGACATATCTAACTCGCCTAACAAAAAGCGACCTATCGACAGATGGATGGCGAGGTGACGAACAAATTACTTATTGGGTTATGGGTGCAATTGGAGTGAACATTGAGGAAGGCGAGTGCAGTGAAATTAATTGGAACGCCCCGCCCATAATGCAATATCACCGTCCAAGTTCATACCGTCCTGTCGAATAGAACATCATGATCATGCATTATACAGTAACAAACATATCAATAATCAACGGAAACGGACATGCTCCTTCTATTTTTAACGATTTTGTCTATGGTTCCGTAGAATGGCATCTGCAGTGATAATTTCGTCGAGCGTGCTGTTACTGTTTAGGCGCATGTAGTGAGTGGTCTTATCGTTTCAATTCATACTATAAGCTGTCAACAATTCTTTGTTTATCTGTTCCACGTTCCAATTCAAATAAGTGGTTCGCTAGTTTTTCTCTGGCCGGGTGGTAGCAGTTTTTTCGCTAAAGCAATAACTCCTCTGAACAACAATCTATGCCCTTTCTCACAACTCCTTTATGTTGCGCCAAAGCCGTTTTCACATCAAATATCCACAGACTGCGCTTTTAGTAAGCAATGGACTACCAACACATTTATCACTATCACGTTTACGGTGGTTGGCTGACATTTGTAAGCCACAAAGTTTCCTCTTAAATTTCATTTGATCTTTGTATGGAACTCTCTCGCATTCACTGATTGGCATCTATTCAATAACACTCACTTCCTCATTGTTTCTGTTACACGAAGTGTGTTTCAAAGAATCATAACAGAACGGTTCACTTTCTTTTAACTTATTCTTCTTTCCTCATATTAATTGCGTTCATTACAGTTTCCAGCATTTGACACTCGGGCGCATTGATTTACTACGATCACTATAAGTAATTTCACCTTCATTAGTCGTTTCAACGACATACTCGATGAATACTCGACAGTGAAATGGGGTTCATTGTTTCCGCTTGACCATAGACTACACAAATGCAAAAAAACGAAACTGTTGTTTTAAACTAAAATGATATCATATTAATGATATCAAAACATTAAGTAAGCTAGATTTACAAATTCTTCCATAATTTTTGCTGCAGATAATCTAGTTAAATTTTTCCGATGAAACAGAGCATCGTTTTAAACCACACACCTCAGCATAACTTTCTGAGTAGGATCTGATATGTTTCAAGTTATGGAGGAATTGTTTTTACTTGTTCTCACAACTTGTCCGCCTAATACCTGGAGTGGATACACAGCTGCATGTTATACGGGAGGAAAATTGTCAGTTTCAGTTTCATACAAAACCACGAGAAGAAAATCCTGTGTACAGGCCTTCTTTTTTCCGCAATGTCATACAGCAAGAAACACGAAACCAACGAATTAGTTTAATCATTGAGTGACTGAAATGAGGTAAGTTGATGCTAAGCAGACTGATTCCAAGGAGCCGCCGTTATCCGTGAATGTATCAAGCTCCTGCCAATGACCTGGTAGAAGTGCGGGTTTATGTGACCTGTTCTGTCTGATTGAAGAAGCGAGCTGTAATTAGTAATTCATTTAAGAAATATCCGGGTGCGTTATCTTAAATTTCCTGGAGACTGTCGATCAGTGCTCCTAACATTCGCACCAGTGGGACCATGTAGAAATTCAGTCTGCCTCAATACTTCAGATGGCCTTGGATTTACAACTGATAATTAACCATATCCTACTCACGCTACCTTGTAAGCTTATAACGTCATCTTGGAGATGAAGGTAGAAAAAATTTCTGCACAGTTTCAGTAAACAGTCTTAGCCTCCGAAATGGTATACAAATTCAACCGAGTTCAAACTGAGCTACACGTTCAGCTTGCGAATGAGTTACTAGCCCTAATTTTCAGCGCTTGTCGTTCCTGTTATAGAATGTGTTGTAAGTTCATCAGGTACGCACATGTGATAACTGATAGTAACCACGAATATGATAATGTTTTTGGGAATTTTCGTTATCAAACATATATATAATTACGCCACTTGATCCGGTAAAGTAATAACTGTACCATGAACAAAGGGCACAAATCCTAATTTGGTGTGATAAGTTAGCTTAGTTTGGATTTATCAATAAGCGTTAAATGAAGCCTTTAACTTGGTCTGTGCGGATGAAACCATAACATTAACAACACAATGCAAGTACTTAATATCAGAGCGGTCGGTTCCTATTATTACAAAAGGTTTGTTTGTGTGTTGAACAACAGATGGGGAACAAACTTCAGTTCATTGTCATCGTCTCAGTTTGTACTAGCTGTTATAGACTGCATGCTTGTCTAATTAGCAAGCAAATTTGCTCCCCTAAAGAAAGCAGCAATCAGCATTGCTCCATGGAATTGAATAGGTCCTGTCACCGAGGCAGAACTCGAGACCTAGCAGCTGGATTAGTCAACAACCTACACAACCTACCGCATCAATATGGTACTCCGGTTTTTCTGATATGAGAAGAAGGAAATACGTTTCAAAACTGCATTGATCACCTATGATCGCTAACCTTAAAATCCGTTATACGCACGGTTTCTGGTCTTAATAGTTGACAATGATCAATATAATAACCAGCTAGCCTTAATTCGGTCAACAAGCTGCAAATAGGTGAACACTACACAACCAATGAAGCTTTTCTATATACATGCAAATTATACACGTAAACTGATACACTGTCTGACAGCTACAAAATAACTGTGAGATTAATGTTAATGGAAAAACCTTAAAGCAATAATTGTCACAAGTAATCACTAGTTATAAACTCACTACCCTCCCGGCATTACCTAAAACACACCGCACAAAGCGGTGAAGACCCAGTTTGGTTGTTCACAAAATTAGTATCCCGAATGCTCGCCCACTGTTTACACCGTAGTTGGTGAGTTACATCTCCCCCTTATTGTAGTTATGTGGTCAAAGTTGAACTCAAGGACTCTCGTCGTGTTGGTGAAATTTCATATCTTATGTTCAGTGACTAATACTATTTGTTTTCTATATATTTTGATTATGTTACAAACCACATTAAATATGCATTTCGTAACAAAATAGGAGTGTGGAAAACAGTGAATGATGATAGGCTGCAATTCCGCGCCGCATTTACAGCTTCGTCTCTACGGAGATCTATCGCATGAACATGGTGGCTTATCCCTAAACCAGTGATTCCCACACAACTATATGAAACTGACATTTATTAAGCCGCATGTCCCTTGGCTGTCAGGTTCGAAAAGTCAGTTTAGCTCTGTTTCGCCTTGTATTTTCGGCTCACTGGCAGATAAGGCGTCGTGATGCATAAGCAGATAATAATCAATTTACCTGTGCTTCTTGAATTCAGAATAATTCGTTGACTAATTCAGACGGCAAAGGCATTTGCAGAAACAGTACAGAACTGCGCTGCTATCATTTTCGTTGTTACATTCTATACTGGTCTACAGATTCCGTTAGATCCGAGAAACAACTACTTATCTTCAGAATTCAGTATATACTTATGGTTTTGTTGGACATATTGCGAAAGATGCTGATCCGATTCACACACCCAATTAGTGGTTAAAAGCGTAATGCCGGTAAAAACACATGCCCCCATTATCAGCTGAGCAGGGAATAGCAACACACAGCTTGCTAGCCCAAAACAAAATTGTCTTGATGTTTAGTCATCCTTCTAGGTACGACCAACTCTTTTGCAGAAGTTAGACATGAAGAGCGAACATGGAATTATTGGTTCACTTGAACGGTTTGAACAAAGCAGTTAGAACATGAACACCGATAGATGCAAGCATTTCGTGTTGACTCGTCAGTACCAAATTTACAGAAACACGGGTGCGCTTTTTATGGCAAACGACTAGAAGGGTGGATAATCAACAAGCTAGTTAGGATAGGTCATTAAGTCCAGGGAAGGGTCAAGTTTACGAACAGTTGTTTCTGAACACAGAAGACTGGCTTAAGTCGGTTGATTGCGACTGCTTCGCCAAACCGTAAGAATCTTGGGTTAGAATGACGTAACAGGACTCTGATTGCACAAGACGAATCGATAATGTGACCAGTGTTCAGGGCGGGTCTAGCAACTGAGGAAGCTGACTGTTTACGCGTTTCAATAACATTGGCGTTCTTCGGTAACACGGACTTCTGCGCTCATTTAGGTGGACGTTATAAGGAGCGATTTGCGAATGTTCTTGTGTGAGGCGCAGCTAAATGAAACCTTCCATCTCGTTCTATCCAGTTAGTCATTCACTTTTGAGACAAAAACCTGTCTCACCTAAAACTCCATAACATGCATATTGTTTCCGTAAGGTGAACAGTGTAACAGGTGTGTTGCTTTCATCATTACTAACTCTGCCTATTGGTTAGAGAGTGCACGGTGAATTGCGTTCAACCATTCTTTGGACAAGTGCAGCTCGCCACCAATTCACCAATAAGCCTTCTTGACCTACCCAGACGACGCTTAATGAGTGGTGTATTCTTCAGCACAGGCACCGTTTCAGTTTTCAGGTACGAGTCCAAACGTTTCAACTAGTGAACAGTATTATTGGTTCGAATGAAGTCCACGAATGTCATTATATGTTGTTGATGTGTTATACAACATACCTCATAAAATGAACGCGAAGCCTGGTGCACGGAAGAAAACGGGCATCACAAGAGTTGAGTACAGTTTCTGCACACTGCAATTGCATACTACCAGTTCTACTAAAATGCTAAATAGGCAGAAAATCGAATGAGCCATGAAGTATTTTGTGGCATAAAATTCATCTGTTCGTTGTTTAACCTTTGCTTAACTTACGCACAAGAACAAACCAATAATTTTTTACTGAAACCGTTTCTATATATTCGCCAGTTGAGGCACTTCAGAATCTACGTCATTTGCATCTACTGGTGCCTTCTAATCCGCTGTACTGTAAATCTCACCGCGTTGTCCGGCTTCTTCAACTTAAAAGACACCAGCTTTTGTGTTATGCGAATTGAACAGCTACCTACTCACACTGACAAAATTGAGCATGACCAAGAAAGATAAGTACATCACGGTTCGGCAAAATGCGAAAGCCACAACTGGTGTCTTACAGGTAGCCTGCCATTATTTAAACTGCCCAACTATAAATTGCGAGTGCGTTTGTCATAGTGTTAAGAACTTATAGGTAGCTAGTTTGTCGTACCTGTTGGCTAACTGACGCTTCTTTGTTAACAACTAGTTTCGTGTTGTTTGAATTAATATTCAGGTTGTATAAAATTGACAGCCTGATGAACAAACGTAGAACATCTAAGTGAACATGACGGGAAATCCTATAATTTTGCGTTTTAAATTGCAGATGATTGTAAAGGTTAGGATAGCAACTGTTCTTACAAGGATTGTGGCTTCAGCAGGAATAACTTGGTAGTAGATTAAACAGGTAAACCATTAGCGGATATATGAAGCACACAACCTGATTGGAGCCCCATAGGGTGCCTTTGATACAAGTCATGTTGATTTAGTGAAATTTAAATTTTAGTCTTACAGCCGAGGTCTGCACTGGATAATAAGCAAGTTGGTTGAATAGGAAGGTCAACTTCCAACAACCAGCAGGTTACTAACGAACGTGCATCATTCAGTAGTCAGGGTGTAATATAGGGAGTGGTCTTTCTTGGGGGGACAAGATGTGACGGAATATTCCATTCTAAACGAAAATCATCTGTAGTGGCCTGCAACACGACTTATGTGAATTTTACACTCGTTACCTGCTGCCCTGTGGACCCCTGTGAAAAACCAAGGGCAAACATACCTTAAAACTACTGTTAATCTCCACATGATAACAATGTGTACTTTGCTGTCAACGTTTGTTGTCATGTTATGCTGTTTGAAATTAGCCCCCCTGAAGAAACAGGATGTAAATTTATGATATCGAAACCGTGCGACAAATCAGGCACATCCAACCTGTTGAGTTGTTTTTGTGCCGTTTGTTTTGAGAACCTTATCTTGAGATTCGCTAGTGTACGTGTCTTGTCCATTCATACGATTGAAGTTTAAGACAGTTTCGACTGTTTTAACTGACAGGTGATACAGATGTATTGGACGCTTACATGGTGGATGGCGCATAGCACATTTCTACAAGAGTAATATATATACGTGCAACAAACAAGGAAGCACGGTTCAGCTGTCTCTCCGTCGAGGCATTGCCTAAACATTTAATGAGGGAGGGATCGAATTCTACGAATGATGTTAGCAACAAAAATTCTAAAATAATCGGAAAATAACACGAATACTGTGGTTCGGAGTGGTCTGTTGGTGAAAATAAACTTAAACTCATCACAAGTGGTCTCCTCCCACTAGGTAGTAAATGGAATGATTTCACTAAGAAGTTTATGTATCATCCGTACAGTTTACTCAATGGAAAACCATTCTGGTAGACCACGGAAATGCTAAAGCCTCAGCAGTCGTTCACACTGATACGTATTTATCGCACCATATTGTCAGAACCGCGTTTAGATCTTATGACTGATACGAGAGAGACGACCTAACTACTGTAAAGTCAAGGTGTGCCCGCTTGCTCTGTGTTATTTCTACTGTATCACGCAAGCAACCATCAATACAGCAAGATTTATACAGCCATCACATCGTGGCGCCGAGTGCTTCAGCCTGATGCAGTAAAGTATTCATTGCATCACCTGAAGTTGCAGTTATCACTTGTCTTAACTCTGCAGTAGACACTATTGTGACACACACAACCCCTTCCATCACTTATTTCTGATCGTTACCACGATTCACTTCGTTAAGTCGCATAAGGTTGCTCATTCTCGCGAAAATGCGCATTGTGTAGACTGATGATGAATCATTGAAAACGAGCCTGTTCGCTACACGGTTTTTTCATGTCGTTCAATCTGTTGAATTACATCAATGGTACTTTTGACGGAATGAGCGATACTCGTAAAAAATCGGAACTAATTTGAACAGATTTGTCCAAATCTACCGACGGTAGTTCTTCAGCAAGTGTTGTCAGTGTGGATAGCCGTCAAGTACGCCAGTCAAGAGCTAATTCACAAGATGACTATAGTACAGATCCATAATATATTCAGCAGACGAATGCTATTCAGTGACACAAAGCAATAACAGAGATCTGAAGTTCAAAGAATGGAAGGCATTGACCCTTCCGGAATGATTTTGCAAGTCATCGATTTTGATAGCATACCACACACTTGAATAGAATTCAGATTCTGAAAGTAGGCTCACAAAATGTAGTGAACAAAAGAATTTACCTCTTCGATGGGTTTGAACATGGTTCGGAATAAAATCTGCGTGAGTGATTAACTGCATAGCATGTTGTATAAGTGATTTTTGAATATCAGAAGCAAAAATCACTTTTCGTTAATTCCCTCCGGTTAACGCTACTCAGGGGTCCGCTTAATGAAAGACTCTAGGTTTCTGCCAACAAGCTATTGACTTTTAAAATGTCTTCGAAGTAGCAATACAAGCTGAGATTTTGGAATAGTGCAGGTCTACCTAGAAACATTGTGACGGTCGAGGTAGGTCGCCCATAGTTCAGTGTTTGTCTTCAATTTGAACACAACCTAGCTATTCACGCACAAGTCACAGAATTCCAGCCTAATATAGAAGGGGAATCAATTCAAAAAATCAAGCTTGAGAAAATCAAATCACAAACTTGTTGGTTGGCCACGTCAATAGTGAGATGTTAATACCAGTTGTGATAGGAAGAAGTCCAGCTGTTTTCGGAAAGAGAACGATAATAACTGTATTTAATTTATGAGAATAATCCAAACTTAAATGACTGAGATGATTCTATCATTATGGACAGACAGAGGAATTAACAACATGACGCTTGTCAAAGAAGAACGATTTTGTTCCGGAACATATGTGAGATGGTTTTTTCCCCCAGCAGTATGTTAAAAAACACGACAAGCACATCTTGTCGTTTATTAACACTATCAAATTAGTAATCGATATAAAGGTTGCGGCAGTATCGACCAACTAGTTGTCGAAACAATAAAACAAAATACCGTAATTAAACTTAATGGCTTACCACAGTTTTCAGTGAGTGCTCATTAATTAGCCTGGATGATAAGTTAAAAGTAAATGTTGGGTTTTATATTTTCACGATAAAAGTTTGAATCATTTTGCGTGTTTTGGGAGTATTATTTTCACTAACTAATATGTGATGAATCTTGCCAACTAAGTATTTATTATATTTTGTTTGAATATTTCTAGGTTTATAATATCAATTTTTTCACTGAAAGTATTTGAGTGTAAAATGATGTGAACGGAAAGCGAAATATGCGCGGGATACTCTGATATTTATTTCGGTAGACTGTAAACAATAACCGTTGTCACTTAAATTAAAAGGTGTAAAGCGTTAGGGGAAGTCTATTTTCAAGTCCAGTTAAATCTACGTATATCAAGAGTAGAATGGGGGAAAGTGAAAAAGGTGAAACTTTTGAAATTACAATCTGTGTGGGGTCTAATGGACTGTCTTCCAGTGATTAGGTGATTTGTAGGGAAACGATTCCAGAAGGTCACCAGAATTAACAAAGATCCAAAGTCTACGGGTATTAATGCTAAAATAATCCTACAGCTAAAGTGAGAAACGCGAGTTAAACAATTAACACTTGTACATGGGTGAAAGTGACCATTAAATTGGCGTGACAGCTAAATACATTTACGACATACCAGACATACCAGTGATAAATATTACATTCTGCAGTCTCGAATAAACCTATTGCAAACAGCAATCCCTGTAGCTTAATCTTCGGATGAGTTCAATTTGAAATTAACCAAATCCCCGGCTACTCACCAGTAATCTAAAATATCGCCTACCAGGTTTACTGGAAGCGGAGATTTTAACCTGTCCAGGAAGTCCTAATCGTGGAGTTGTCGAGGGCAGTTAACATGACAGTTACTGTGTCTCCTCTCAAGACGATGGGGCAACCTGATTACTTTTCACAATGAAAAGCGATTGGGCATTCAGATATGATATTTCGGCCGTGTACATTTTGAGGTCACACGGCATAGTGGTCAACACGGTTACCTCATGAAATCGTGGTCGGAGTTCTAGTCCAGGCAGTGACAAAGATATGCACTACTGACGAGCTCTTCATTGATAGCGAAACCCGAGTCTGGTGCTTGTTTCCGAAAGGGGCCGACTGGAAGGTCTATGAGAATGCGACAGCTCCGATCAAATATGAGTTTTGTTCAACAAGAAATTAACCAAATCCCGACTACTTATCAATGAACCATTTTTGTTCTCACTTATTTTCCCCGCTGAAATGTTTGCTTACTAACATTTGCGTACAGTGCAGGATTTCTAAGAAGTAAAACTACTAGTTACGGTTGACATTTCAAATAAATAAAAAGTACACAACAAAATATCTACTAAACCTTTTCTTGGAGTCGTTTATTATTATTTGGTTCGTCTAATCACGAACAAAGTTTTAGAAATATTGAAGAACTAGTCAACTTTTGGCTGCTGATAGCATAATCCACGGCAAAGATGGGCTACGCTCTGCTATCCTCCAGCGTTTGCGAACAGTTGTTTATTGTCTGTACGTCAAGTTATGCCTGGGTCGTGTTTCATTGATGATAAT
>JTDE01006994.1:0-16629 GCA_014338405.1 Paragonimus skrjabini miyazakii | reverse complement strand
AAGATATTATGTTTACAATCAAAACATGCTATTACATCTATACTCGTAAAATGTTTTGGCTGCACACACACCGCGAGACTATAATTGCAGCATACTTGTTGTAGCATCTCATTTGAAACTTTCCTTATGATAACAATTTACATCCGTTCTAAATTCATCTAAATCACATATTTCTGTTCAAAACATAAAACAAGCTCATTTCTGCAACCGGTTTAATGCAGCTTTTACTTGAAAAAGCTGTTTGTTACAACAGGGGAAATGGTAATATCTTAGACTTTTATTACTGCCTCAACTGTTATAAAAAAACAATGTTCAGTCTAAACTGCGTATTTTCATTGCAGTAAAGTTAATCCTATTTGCCCTGAACTTATAGAATGTTTCTTCATCTGCGTTCCAACCGTTTAAAGGGCACATAACCATTGAAAACACCTCAATTTATTTTCTGTCGGGTAGGTCGGTTTGACTTCCTCACGTTGATTGACGGTCTCCCTGTTGGTGAAACATCCCTGTAACTTCCGTGTGATCCCCTGGTGAGTGATGCTGCACACTGATTGTCCAGTCTCAGAAGAATTTGGAATTGAGAAAAAGATGTTTGGTCATTTTTTCTACTGTTCCTCACTTGTGTAAAATAGAAGGCAAAACAAAATAAAACGCATCAGAATGAGACCGAACAGAGATTGGACATTGATGTTTCTAAGTAAATTAGGGCAACACATAGAATGGTATACATTCCAATCATTAAGTTCACTCATGTAAGACTGTGAGTAAATAAAATTGATAATGTCCAATCTCGTTCAACATTTCAAGATATATGATTGTAGATTTGATAACTTCGTCTGGGTCGTATAGATTCAGATCGACCACAGGGGCGTGACATGGCTATGAAACCGCTTTAAAATGCTAACTGTGAAACCGTGGAATATCAGTTCAGTGTGTCAGCTGAGCGATGGTTACTTGCTGCATTGCCTCCCAAATCGCCAGCCGGACTGTTCAACCTGGCGTTTAGTACTTGTTCGCAGTGATCAGTTTCATTTACATGAGACCCTTTGCGCCGCATCTAGAACTGTCTCTGTTCTGCAGTACTTAAACATCCGCAAGTTAGGCAATTTTGTCATATCACCCTGGATGTCACCTCGATGACGTCTTAGTTTTCTAGGAGATCCAGGGCGTTCCTACCGTTGCAAAATGACACTCATCTATGCTTCATTCTTAGTACTGTTCACAACATCGATTAGTGTGGGCGGAGAGATAATCGGAACGCAGAACCTTATTACGCGTCTTTATTCAGAGTATCACATATGAACAGTATAATTGTTTACAGTAGATAACGGCATAACATTTCTCAAATAATTATTGTTTCTGTCTTTTGTCCTTATATACTACTTTCGCTAATTACATCGGTGTACCCAGCCACCAGTGGTTTAGTCTTACGATCTGTTAACATTACTAACCCCATGATCTGGACGTTCTGGTAACCAAAATGGAAACGTTCTTACCCATTCAGTAGTTCTTTAGTCAATTCGAGTCAATACTCTGAGATGAGTGAGAGCTCTGCTGAAGATAAAGCCGAAGTGTTTGGTTTAAAACCAAAGTGCATTAATATTCAGAAGCCATCCGCTAGGTATTCTATATAAATTATTGGTTATTCCAGGAATAAACGCTCCAAATAGTATAACCGTCAGTGTTTTCCATCTGCTCTAGTTAACGGAAAAGCAGCAAAATTGAAAAGGTGCTCACGGACGAAAGTGGTTTATAGTTAGTTACTAATAATCTCTGTAACGTCTGACATTTACGGAGCTAAGTTATGTTTTCGTGGATTAAGGGATTGGGTACTACAGGTTGTACGTAGTTCTGCTACTTGATCCGATTATACAAGGCACTGCATATTAAACTTTATGGTCTGAATAATTAACACCTTTTCTTGACATTGAGGTTTCTGCAAGTGATATGAAGAAAAATTTCGAGACTAATAGAAGAAAGACATTTTTGATAGTTATGTGTTTCGTGGTTTCGAAAAACTAATTTGATGTGTATCAACATTGATTCCTAAAACTGGCACCCTTAAACTGCTGTTGTTTACCCTCACGCCGTGTGGAGAAATTTTGGAGGCTTTTCTGGCAATATTTTTGTTTAGATTTCTGGTCCTGGGTTCAGACTGTCTCTTCTGCCGTTAATATTTAAGTGAAAGACAGTGACTAGTTTATTAATGTACATTTCGTCCCTTAAGGGGATTCACACAACAACGTCACGGTTTTAACGCTCTGGTTGAACGAACTGACCAAGTGAAAGTGGGAAATAACATAATGCAATAATCACTGGCAGTCCACAAATTATCTATATCTTGTCAACCTTTGTGAATAATGACCCCGTCCTGGTAAAACCATATCTTTTGATTCGGTTTTATTTTTAGACTTTTTGATTTCGCTTTCTTACTCAGACCTTAACATCCTCCTCAAATTCAAATCGTATAGCTTAATGCTCTTCCTCAAAGTAACATTGACCAACACTATACCACTTACCGGACACCTCTAATGTCCACAAGATACTTTCGGACGTTCACTATGCAATATCCTACAGACCTCTTTATTCCTATTCCCGTTCGTGTAAAAGTGGAATTCTTCGCTAACCATATGACCACGGCGATAAACAATTTTTGTGCAATTCCTGTAAACGGTTGTTATAGTTCGTCGTTTTAATTTAGTAATCAACTACACTTTGACTTTAAGCGTTGCCACTTCCTTTGTAACGACTGTCAACACGCACTGAATGATTGCAATTTCTATCGCACCTTGTTAACATCTTTTTCCAGTTCAATGTTCTTTTTAGCTTGAACAGAACGATTTGTTTTTGAAACGGGGGAGTTCGACTTTATCCTGCATCTGCTGGAATCGAACGACTAATCACTCAATGTTCAGATAACTGGGCGCATTCTACAGGTCAAACTACTGACAGTATGTTTGACGAGTTATATCAGTCGGACAGTGATTTCAGCATAAAGTTTGACAAATTTGACGACATTTTGATTTTGCGACCCTTTTCACCATAAAGATGAATAATGTTGTTTACAAGAAAAACAATAACTCAGCGAAAAATGACTGACTATTCGCGCCGGACAGCTCAACTGATTTCTTCCTGCATACTATTGGGTACCAAACACAAACGTTGATACAAAGCAGTGTGACAACAAGTCTGCAGCGTTTTAAATATGTACTGCGATGCGCTTTTTAAGCATGTGTATAAAAAGTATGAGCAACCCTTGATCCTATTAATAAAAAGTCAATGTTTCTGCTTACATATCTCCTCAACTTCTTTCTTCAAAAGTGACAGTAACGTAAAATATGCCTTGCTGGGACTATGGTATTATCACGCGAAGCTGAGATTTAATATCAAATTTGTTACACAGGTCAGTAACAAAGATGCTACAAGGCTGCCAAAGTTAATCAAAGAGAACCTAGGGAATTCATTTTGTTTCTTCCTTGCATCACAATGTTTTGTTTATAGAAGTGACAAAATTTCAGAAATTACGCCCAATTCTCAAAACTCCATTTATGGATTATAGTAATTCATCACTGTCTTCATGTATATCACTTCTCATGACAAAATGTTCAATCGATAAGAGTTGCCATCTTTTCACCCAAGCAAACAACATAAAACTGGTGACAAATCAAACAATAATCAAATGGTTTAACTTTATTAGGAAAATTATATCTCGACATAACATTAACTTGCGCAGTCCGAAAGGTAGATATATTTCATTCGACATCTGATTGGAAGACGGGTTGAAAACATTGTAGGCTGAGGCGACCGGTTTTATCTTAAAAGGATAAACAACTAAAATTGCTAATAAGTAATAGGAGATTTTGATAATCACCGGTTGAATATCACTCGCAACTGGCTGCAATTTCCGTATTCCCCTAAACTTTTAGCTAGCTCTTTTTAAGAAGAAGCACTATACTCGTGTTTTGCTCTCGTTAAAACTCATCAGTATTACATATGTTTAATAATGGAACAGGGGCCAACACGGTTGCTGCATAACGGGGTAGCCGGTGATGGAAAGGATGAGTACTACTGCAATACTACTATACCAAGAGGGAAACCTGAATCTACTGCTACTTTCCGAAAGCGGTTGTGTGGGGTATCTATGGGAATTTGAAAACTGTGATCAAATGTCAGTAATACTCACATTACGTTTCAGACTGATCGGGAAATCGAACTAAGATTATTCGTATTCACAATCAACAGAAGAATATTAGTACACTTTGAAACGAACTTAATGAGCGAGATGAACACATTTTCTGACCTGTAGTTTAACATTAAGACTAGAGCAAATTCAGATTGAACTAGTCATTCTAGATTGCTTAACAAGGCACAATGTTCCTCCGATGATACTCTACGCACACTATAAAAATCACAACTAATTTTGCACATCATCGACGTAAGAACGCGACAGAACAAAACAATAATCGATTGCAAATGCATTAAGTGTTTAGTGAGTAGTTCATATGGGTGCACACAAAAACGTTTATCATTCAGCCACTGGTAATTGGTTGCTGCACTACGTAAAGCTTGTTCGATGCAAGAACTGTTTTGTAAGACATGGTGGAACTGATAGCTAGAACCAAAAAGCAGTTTCTGTGTGTAATGATTTGAAGAAAGTCACAGTCATTACCACTTGTGCGTATTACAGAACCGTTCAACATTTCGTGTCACTTATGTGTACAAACCAATAATAGAACGATTACCTATGTACAGACAAAACAATACCGTATACTGAGACAGCAGTCATGGTAAACAATGATAAGTCGAGAATGGTAACTTGGATGAAATACAAATTTAAAATGGTCAAATCAACAAATGCGTGTGCTCAAGGGATTTTGACGATGATGCTCGTTTTAGGTGAACCCTGTATGCAGTGAACACACCACAGTCCGATCACAAATTCATACACCACTCACTAATTCGATATGCGATTAACTAAGTCTACTGATGTTGTCGGGCAAATCATGAAGGGTCCAAAACTTTAACGATGTTTTGGAACCATGAGTTGGTCATACAAGGGGAAATACAGAGTGATTTTAATAATAATCACTGGCTTCGATCTAGGCGATTTGAACCGGGTAAACTGGAAGAAATGTCTCGGTTACATGGATAGAATGCTTTGAATCCAACAGATTGCTGTTGATTTACTTTGTCAAGGTAGCCAACAAGACTTGTTTCCTGTGTTTAAACACCAGGCCAATTACAACACGAAAAATATTAAAACAATAACTAGAGTAGGGCAGTAGAATCGAAACTTAAGCCATCCCCCTGTAAATAAGAAATTTGCGTGTATTAATCTTTCTTTCAAGGGAGATCTTAAGGTCGAAGTTATCTTGAGTAAGCCCAGAAAGTCGATCAAAACGACCTATCCTGCCTACTCGATTGTGCATGAGTTTCCGTTCAACATCCGTTATCGTGTCACAACTCGACGACAAACCTCCATGTCCTACAATCAGTCGTTGCGTATACTCATTTGTTTGCTCGCGTTAAGCATCACACATTGACCGCACTACAAGAGGATTGTCTGATAGAGTGCGTGAAAATCATCTTGCGTGATTGAACGGTGATGTGATTAAAACGGTTTCAAGCGCAAATGTTGCCCATTTGATCAGCTCTAATCATTATGTCAGTATGGAAGATGCTTTCCAGATTATTTACTAAGTGCCAGGGAATCGATAAAAAATGATGAGGTTCCGAATGTTAACCATTGCCGAGGCCACTAATATCCGATTGCGTAACCCTGACCTCTGCGTTCAGCAGAATTACGTACGGACACTTAATCTCCCTTGGCTCACAATCAATGAAACCCAAAATTCGAAAGAATGACTGCGCAACTGATGACAAACACACTGTTCATAGCCTTTATCGACCGTTTTCAGGACTCACCCTAGCTACTGTTACCCTATTTACTGTGCTGTAATCCGCTTGATGTTCGAACACGGATGGCGAGCCTTGTTCGCTATTTTTTCTTTCTCAAGACTTCAATGAGGATTTTCGAATGGATTGACTTTGTTGCTCCATTGGTGAACCGCAATCAATTGTGTTCACGTACATGTTCAGATAAGCGTTTTTCCCATGTTGTCAATAATAACTAGTCCACAGAAATGCATGAAAGATTATACACGGAAAACTTTTGTAGGAGCAGACGCGTTGTCTTTCAGGTGTGAGCACAAGCTGATTAGAAATACAACGGGCACCTGGATAGACCAAAGTGGGTTATTGACAGCGTTCGAAATTGTTTTAATGATGCTTTCAACCAGGCAAACACTTTTGTGGAGTAAGCGGATGTGGCTCATCTGCTCTATTCTGACGATGAGAAACTCTGTCTATATATATCGAAAGTAAGTTTTCGGTACAAATATTGCCCGTACGAATTTCAGCTAATCGTCGGTGGTATCATTTACACATGTTCTTATAGTCCCCTCAAGGGTTTACGTGTAACCCTTTGTCCGACCAAGTAAATGAATCACGAGACCGATCGACAACGCATATCATCACAACTTGTTGATTCACATCTTACTTTCAGGTTGACCAATGAGTTTGGCGCAATCGGCTTAACAAAGATCACACAGCTAAATACAATAAGCAGGCGCAATCCGGCCACAACTAGAACCATTTGAATCAGGTTGTATAATCACCCGACTATTGTGAGTCATGGAACGTTCCTTTTAGGCTTGGCAACTACCATGCCTACATCTATTATTCAAATGTAATCTTAATTGCTATCTGATGCTGGTTTGTCTGACTTCATCAACATACGCCTTAATGTAAGCGTTAATTAAAAATCATTGAAACTGAAATAAGGGAACAGTTGTTCAGTATAGTCTACAATCTAAACAACAGCTGAATATACAAATGATATAAATGCAACAGACAACTGTAGAACAAAACTATACTTAGTTTAAGAAGATACAAAAGGAAAACAATCGTTTTTCATGCAGAATTTTACTAGGATAATCGTGTTTAGTTTATTAATTACTGCTTCTCGACATGTCAGGTGTGTTTACTATTGTGGGCCGCTAGCGGCTGAAAACAAAACAAAACTCGTATGTTCATAATCTGGCAATTAACGCTATGGGATCGGTTGTGTAATTGATTTAAACCAACAGTTTGGTTATAACATAATTCGTTGTCCACCTTCTTATATTTCAGAATTGAGATATGTCCTGATATGTAAGATAGCGTTAATGATCGACCAGTTAATGGGGCAAATTCGTAGGTAGTTCGACCAGTTTACGTGCACACGGATTTGTTTCTAGAAGGATAAAGCTAACTGACTGGATCGATTATGGAAGCCCTGCAATGTCTGTACCTATGTCAGATGAATGCAGTGAATGTACCTGAAAGAAGAACAAGTTTATTTTAGTCAAACACTAGCAGCTTGGCTTTCAAAAAACAATCACCATTGCTTATTTTCATTTAGAAGCACTCCGTTGATTATATGGGAATGATCCATCTTGTGACCGGTCGATACCGTCCAACATTTGGATTTGATAAAGAAGAAACCAGAAGAGATTGGCACTAGTGGGATGGATGGCAAAATACACTGTCCTCATCAACAAGTAACACGTTACACGGAAAACAAATGTTTCCTTTCAGTAACTGTTCACTTATTGAACCCCGATCGCCATAGATGCGATTTAGATAGATGAAAACTTTGCCGTATACTAATCAGCAAAAATACACTATCTCCAAGTGTATATCCTTTTGTCTTCGGTACATATGGGAATAGAATAGACTATCAAATACTCCAATTTTCTGGCTTCTTTGAAGATTACTATGTTGACGTCCTACATGTTGTGAACAGTTACATTTTCTACAAGTGACTTACAGCAAAAGATACTTAACGGATTAGTCGTCGTGCAACAGCGTAATTACATGGGTTTTGTCCTACTTGTGTTACATTGTCTGTCAGTGACTAAAACTTGACACTAAGGCTACATGCTGACAAATTTCATCGCTCAGTGTTTTGTGAATTGGCAACACTGTAACCTCTGTAGAATGTGGCGACTATGTTTGCGATACTGTGATAAGTGCAATAGTTAAACGTGGATCATAGTCGGTCAGCCATACTCGTCCGACCGAGTGATTATTTCATAGGTTAAGTTTGAAGTAGATTTCATCAACCAAGACATGCAAACAACACCTATCACACACGACTACATCAAACATATCGGTATCAGTTTACTGTTCACTAATTTCAGGAGACAAAACTCTGTGGCACCAACATTACTAATCAGTTTGACGGAACAAGCCCTAGGGCGAAGATCTGCATCGAGTATCCGCCACATTTTAGATTGTCACAGCAGTATGTTAAACTTTTTTCATCAAAGGTGAACAACTTAGTAATCCAGTCTGTGGTCAATTCACAAACGTGCTGAGCTTATCCCATCAAGACTGTCACACCATTTGATTCCGAGATGATTAGAACCGTTACGATCCGTTAAAGTTGTTGCCTGTATTGTTTTAATGGTTTTTTTTCTTCAAACTTGTTTAATACAGGACAGTTTACTGTTTGGGACTTTGATGGAGTGGTACACACAAGTATACACTGTTAACAGAAGACCAAATTGTCTGCTAAGAACACATAATAATGCGAATTTTAAAATCGGGTCATTCCGACACCTATACATATGCCACACAGTTGATGAGCACTGTGTGATCGCTAGTGATCTGTTTTGTTTTGATTCGGTAAGTAGCATTAAAGTCCCACGGCGTGTGTTATTCAGCAAGCCATATAACATTGAGTAATTATATGTCTTTACGTAGGTTTAACAATAACTGCCTAGGTAGTGTGACAGTGCCAGTAGCTGAGAGTCATCTCAAACAGTGAAAAAGACGATGCGCTATTGACAGAGCTGGAATCGCTGATATTGCAAGCGTGGAATATCAGCCGTTGTTTCAGACGTTTAATGTCTGTTTCTACGTTCGGCCCCAGTCGAACGATCATCGTTCCCACTATCCTTTGAAGTGTAGATCAAAAGGTTATCTATGTCCTGACATACTAAATTATCGAACCTATGTCAGATAGATACCCGATTGCGTACGTAGCAAGCCCAAAAGGTCAACTGGAGAATAGGTACGGGGAAACGCCTTTCAGGAATGGCAATTAGTCTAAGGTGTTTGTCAAGATGATTGAACAATTGTCCGTCAAGTTTAGACGAGGTCATACGAGTCAGTACCAATATCTCGTGAAATTAGTCTCTCGAAGGGGCCTTCTTTCCTGGAGAGGTTTCTTTCAAAAAAATTACTTTGCACTTAAGGCGGGAAGTCTGCTTATGTTGCACACAGCAACTGCTTGAGACAGAATATTTTGTTGCTTATCTATTGAATTTGACTTGATGGTGGGTTTTAAGATAGCCTAACAATTGCTTGCTCCTACTTTAGTCCGCAGCCACTTCGATGAGTTCCGTCGGATCGGATTATTAATCGATAATTATATGCCATGTACACGCTCATCAGAAACCAATCGCATTCAGCTCCTGGAAACGATATCGGCTAGACAAGCGCACTTTAAAAATTTCACTGGACTGGTTACCAACGCAGAACTGATAAGAATGCTAAATGAGTGAAATTTGGTTATCTGATTTAGTTCACTGCAGAAACAACGCACAAATCATGCTCAGTTCCCGGAATGATCCATCGAATCTAATGTATGTTAGTGATTTCAGTGTTGTAAATATTAACAAAATATTTTTATTTATAAGTATTTTCAATGTGAGGAATGTTTCATAAGGATCACTTTCTAGATCTGTAGCACGATTGAATACCGTCCAAGCTACTGTCTGCGAACTGATGCCGTAGGCGTTCGTGAATTACTTGGAAAAACCGTTTGGGACAGAGCCACACAACTACAAGGAATCTCATCAAGCTGGCTATGAAAACTCGTCATAACCATTAACAGTTATATTCAGGTTGAATTGACCCTTGCCAGCTCAAAAATTTGATACCTACAACATAAGGCGTGACAACTCAGATGACGTGATGCAGCATTCATAACTCGTGTGATATTGCTTGGTTTCCAAGCTAGGTCAGTAGGACAACCTCGGTCTATTCTGTCTACTATAATTTCCAAGTGTCCGATGATTCCAGTGAGTTGGCCATTGTGATGCTTGCTACTGGCTACAATGTCTATCTTCTTATCCCTGATACCAAACCATCGGAAAATTTATTTTCAGGTTTAAAGTTCTAACGTTTATATGGAAAACAACAGAGCAGTTATGACTGAGTATACCGTTAGAAGTGTCTGCTGATGTTGACACGCCTGTTGATGTCACGCCTAAAAGGTGACTGGGTGGGAGTCCGTTACTTGTGTTTGTTCGTAAGATTCACTTTACTGGAATCGAATCAACTCTACTTGTGCCCTAGAAATTCCCGTGGACTTAGATTCATAGTTTGGAGTGTTCATATCGACTCTGTCCCATGCAGTTGTTATAAGGTTTCTTAAAATTTGCCAGATGCCTAATATTATAGGTTCATAATCGTTTTTTAAACAGATAACCAACTATCGCGGAATATGCGTTCGTCACCGATTATTCAAATATGTTTGTTATTCATGTATTATGATCTTTCTTTTAGGTACCCCAAAGCTAAACGTACTGCATTTGTTATTTGAGTACAAGCCTGAGGCATTTGCTATTAGAACGTGACAAAGCGCTCTTGAAAATCCGAGTGCACGGAGCAATAGACACGTGTCTTTTGTATTTTGCTAGATTGTACGATAATTTTCACTTTCCAGGGAGCATCTAATTTCCGAACTTGAACGCTGAGAGGGATTACGTGACCACTTTGTAGGTAACTTGATAAGTAGCCTAATAATACGACTTTCACAATCACTATTCACGTTCCCCAGATAGTAAATGAAATGATTTTTGGAAATGGCATAGTAAGGTGACAATGAAAAGAAACAACTGACTGACATTTTAAATGCTGATTTATGCACAATCGATGAGAGCAACGTAACTAGAAGTAAAAGGCATTTTTCATCTTCTCAAACTTGTGCCTTATAGCCTCAAGTGGTTCAGATTTACTGGCAATATTGACTCGATTCACAGGCCGCTCGGTTGACTGATCGCACACCAAAGAGTAGACCTTCTTTGCTTTAAAACATCGAACTCGAACTCATTAATGAAACCTTTTGTACGTATTCGGTTTTTGTCATCGCCTGCACACGTTCCCGATTAAGTATACGCACTAATTATAACGTGACTTTGGTCGGAGCCTCATTGGTCCTCACCAACCACTCGTTAGTTTTATAAAAACTTCAGGAAAACTGTTGGGGTTTTAACTGGCATCCATGAACATAAAATGCTTCCTGATCAGAAGGGAGACCAATCGCCACCTATAATAATTTATGTGCTTTTCCTAAGAAGTAAATTTTAATCGATTTACCTGTTGTTTCTTAAATACGGTCCTCTCATGCACATATAATAGCACGCGTGTAATTTTTAGACTTGTGAAATCGAGATCACATACCATGTTGTGTTATGTGAAGCTTGCTCTAGCCTACTTGTCGCCATTATAGTTTTGGTCCTTGACTGCGGGTTTTCAATCCTTCCCAATTACTCTTAGTTTGTGACTGTTCATTATGGGTAGCTTCCGCAACCTACCTTGAGTTTACCGTAGGCTCAATCGAACAGCCTGGACAGTTGGACTGTTTTAATGTTAGCGCAACTGTTGTCATTAAAGTGCAAAGCCGAAAGGCTTGGCAAACCCGAGGATCTTCTGACGAATGTATCTACGTTGTATACGGACGCGAGAACGCAGTAATGTTGGTTTGTTAACCAGTCTGTGTGGGTTGAACTTGTCAAAGAATTTATGAAGAGCGACGGTGACTGACTGAAAACTGGTGGATACGGATTGTGACAGCGGTAGGAAAGTCGTTTCTAGCGAATAGCGAACGATATCATAGGGTTAAATTGTGAAGTAAAACGTTCACTTAGATTCATTATCCAGATTTATATTTGTGAGTTTAATAAACTGTACCAGTGTATAGTAACAGTGTATGGCAATATCAGGCAATTTACACAGTTGGGCACGGAAATATATCAGCTTGGTAGGCGCTTCAAGGAAAACAACTGGGCTGTGATAGAGGAATGTGCCAGGAAACAAGAGTTATCAGTTGGTTCAACTATGCACTGAGGAACATCATTAAATTACAATTTGTTCTACCTGATATGAACATCAGAGAGGTCAGAATCATTCATCTTTTACGATACTCATCTCTTGCCTATTTGTCAAGCGTTTAGCTAAATACCTTTACTTATGCTTTTCGAAAGATGTATTAGATTAATCGTGTGCTCATCATCAAGTCCTTGTTATTGCCGGATCGTAACGTAGAACCAATGCTATTATTACTGAACACAAGTGAATTAATAGTGTGGTATTATCATTGCTATTATAAGTGGTTGTTGTTTTCATTACAGTTTTTATTGGTGCTATGGTTGTTACTGTTATTGTTGATGTCGTTCGAACTTGAACAACCGTTTGGTAAAACAGTAAATATGAATACATGGCTACAGTTTGAAAACGTAGACCGAATTTCAAAGTTCAATGCCCGCCGGTAATAAATTTAATGATTATCAGAATGACGCGCTAGTTTTTGCAATGGATCCACAGTCCAGTTAGCCAGATTTCAAATCATAGTCATAGCAAGAATATGCTACATTCTACGTCGGGAAACACAACGTGGGTTCGCTGGTTTCACAATCGGACTTCGAAGGCTGTAATCATCATCATCATTGTTGCCTGTATAAAGTCTCAATCTCATCGGTTGATACCAAATGCGCATGGTTTTATGAGGCATCTCTTCACAAAAGCTTTCAAAAAAACGGATTTTTCAGTTTAAAATGCAAAACAACATGAACCACATTTAGGAAAACGTGTCAAGAGTCCCCTTGCCATCTAGATAGTGCTTCAGGGTGAAACCCACTCTAGAGTGCATTCAGGCGGAATTATAGGCATTCGAGAATTGATGTATGCCAGCTTAAACCATTTAATCGCAGGTTAACATTGAAAACAGTGAAAATTTATGCAAGTAGTTGTTACAATTAGACCCTGAAAATTTCAAAAATAATTATTTCATTTTACACTGTATTTCAGTAATGTTGGCGAGGCGCGAGAAACCGAAAGGAAATAAGCTTACCACAAACGCTTATTGGAAAGAGCAGAAATAAAAACACTGCATTCTTACATACTTGTGACTCGAACTAATTCATTCACGGCTGTCTCACGAAAGTGTGCCCAGGACACGCAATACTGACGAGCTGCGCCATAAGCGAAACTCGGGTCTATTGTTTCGTAACGAAAGTTGCTCGAGGGAATGTCTACGGAAATGCGATAACTGCGAAATGAATGATAGTAAACTCGAACTAACCTGACTACCCGACAGCTCATCAGCAGTCAGTATCCGTTTTGTATTGTCGGTATCAAGTTCGAAGTTAAGTCAGCTAACCTGGTTGACCTACTCTGAACTTCACGAAGAAAAATGCATGAGTTTGCGTCATTTTCATAGCGTTTTAATGCGTATCGTGCACGAGGCATAGTTTCAGCCCTAAAAATTGGTCTCTAATTCTGTTGTGTTGAGAGTGGGCCTAACATGACAAGTAGGCCACTGCATCGACCGTAACGAGTGAAACCTGATAACTTAAGCTATACAGTGTTCAACAAACAAACGGGGTTAGCGCAATCCACACAACCTCTGACGGCAGTAACCCACTGTTCTCAAAATAAGAACTGCAGCAAGTAAGTAGACACCTACAGTAGTATGATTTGGTGAGTGGGTGTGCAGATTAACCGTAAAAGTCTTCAGAGTAATCATCAGAAACGCAGATAGGCGAACAAGCCGGTTTTTGGCTACTCAGAAACGTGCTTACTACACAAGGTTTATCAAGAAGAACGTTGGCGAGACAGAATGGACTAGGGCATGTAACAACCTCCATTAAAGTCAATCACATCACTGATACAACTGAGGTAAACGCTTCGATTTAACTACGTAATAATTACCATGTCGCTGGAACCGTGACAGTGGCTGATCATGATGTAGTTCGTGGAACATGTCAAGTGCAAGGCCTTGACAAAGCGCTTCTGTGGGTACGAGAGTGCAATATTCCATTGAATTTCGATCGCTTCAGCTGTGGCCAAAATCCGACACCTTAACAAATTCGACTGACCGTCCTTAACTCGGTAAACCGAGTGAAGAGAAGAGGCCTGGAAGGCTTATAATGCGCGCGAATGCACGCTCGTATGAAAAGCACCAGAATATGAGCCACGGCGTGCTTTAGTACTTGGTAAATCCTTCTAGCTGGCTACTGCTGTAGTGCTCTGTCATTCGAGTCTTTGCACTTCACTCAGTTCTCCCGATATATTTGGTACCGATTCTCCATTTGATTCGACGTGTGTAAACAGAAACGTTGTGAGTCAGCGTAATCATCCTGATAGGCAACAGTGGTGACGCGTTTGTGGTGGCTAACAATTACAACGACGCAGACCGGAATGTCCGTCTCACCTCTCTTTTTGATTTCCACGTCTCTGTTCACAATGTACGGTGCTTCATTGCTGCAGCTCACTAGATACGAGCATTTAGGTGCGATACACACATGCAGCCGTAGGGGATTAATTCTATATTTATATTCGTTGCCCGCTTAAACAGTAATTTGATTAGTGCCTTTTTGTGTTACCTTAAATGTAATCTAGCAGAATCCAATCCGTGTTTGCTAACATTTGGAGACCATCCTGACCAGACTAATTCGAAAGTTAGCAAATCAAGAAACGCCAGTAAAGTGTTTCTCAGTATTTCCTAAATCACGTCCTAATTTTATGCAAACTGTTGAATAGTTTGTAGCCCGAAGTAAGCATGGAAAGAGGCAAAACTTGAGTATCACTGTATGTTTCGTAAAAATTAGTGAAATTTAAGTCATTAGTCTCATTTCGTTCCATCTTTATCACGGTAGAGTGAACTTAATTTTGCCCCACGATGAGTTCTTTGTAACAACAGAGTTTTAGCTCCGATTATAGTCTTTAAATTTGAACCTTCTATTACGAGAACACAGAGAACCCACAATTTAGTCGGGTTACTAAGTGAATGTACATTGTGACAAGAAAGAAGAATAGAAGAATGTTGACAAGCAATAGCTGAAAGCTCAGAAGGCAAGAATACTTATTGTTGGTAATGACTATCTGTGGTTTACTTATAAGCTGGAAAGTGTTTCACGTTGGCTATGCTGCTTTAATAAACTCAGGGTTCTTTAAGTCACTTGCCTAACTTTGGAGGAATTGCGTTGGATATTGACAGAACAAAACTACAATGGTACCAGGTTCATGAAATTCATTCAAAATGATTTTACTACATAACATATTTGTTCCTTCACTGAGGGCTTACCAATGGATGAAGACTCTCCTAGGAAACATTGTTAATCCGCACAAAAAGCACCCTTTTCAAATTGATAAAAAATGTATACTTGCGATATTGCAGCCAAGTAATTGCTTGAATGTGTTGAGTAGTAGACGGAAGTTTATATTATGCCAAAGTGTGTATGTAATTGGAAACAGTTTTAGTGAGAGTATTGTTCAGCGACGCGTGATCTTCAACAAGAGTTGTTAAGTCACACGGGAGGGATTTTACAGAATAAACTTCTACTAGTATTTTATTGGATGCATTGGCTTATGGGCAACTAAAAGCACGTCTTAATGAATGAGATTCAACTTGCACTTGGATAAAGCCACTTGGTGATAGGTATCGTGAATATTTGTTGAAATGAATCGGAGTTAAATATACACTTTCCTTGTTAGTGTTCAGGTCTTATGAACAGTTGAAACGTTTTATGCAAACGACGAAAGATTTAACTTAGAAAGGACATCATATAGTTTTATGAGATCCGTTTGATTTTCTCAAACCATATCGAGTCTCATAAATTCGATGTAAAACAGTTCTCGTGGGAATTTCGTCGGTATGATCAAGTATTTCACATTCAGGGGGTGTCTCATTAAAAAGATTGTCAAGCAGTTTGATTTCCTTCTCAACTGGAACTACTGGATGGCCTTTGAAGCTTAAAAAAAATACGTTTTTAAAACTATGTTAGCAATAATTTTCCCATTTCATTAATACAAATGTCTATGTATGAAATAACTGAAACAAAAATATATTAACAACTGTTTAAGAGGAGCACTGACTCAGCCTGACATATTGGGGCAATTTACGGAATATCAGGAGACTAACAATGATATTGTGTAAAACTTTGGTTTTCTCATTTACGTTGTTTTTTTTACGTAGAATTATGGCAAATTCTGGTGAGTACTGTCGCGCATAGCACAGGTTGAGAGTTTTAGGTGTATCATATCCACCAGAAGAAAAGAATACCAGCATCTTTTTACCGGTTACCTCAACAGCTCTATAACACCGGATGTCGCAATGGATGTGGCCGATTACTGAAATCTTACACTCGCAACACAAAGCTTACTGATGAAAATCACTGTCCTGATATTGGTGCTTGATAGGCCGGAACAGAGGGTAACAGCAATAGCTAAATTAACCAAACTGCGCACGCACACAAACCATATCCGTTACCGTAGCAATCCACTAATAAATAAACA
>JTDE01006993.1:0-18678 GCA_014338405.1 Paragonimus skrjabini miyazakii | reverse complement strand
CAAAACGATCGTCGGGAGTTGGAGAAGATTCCAGCGGGCTGTTCGTGTGTCGGTTGACTTTGGAACGTTGACATGCAAAGTAACAACAGGCCCAATGCTGCATTTCCCGATTCACGTTAGGCCAGACGAATCGATCCGTAGTCAGCCTCAGTGATGCGCGTATTCCTGGATGTGACAGGTTATGCAACGCTTCGAAAACTGCTCTTCATAATAAATGTGGCCCGATTGGCCTGCGGTGTCCCAGCGTATTGTCACATATAATGGCGAAAGGCGAAGTTGTCCATGGAACAGTAACAATATGTAAATTCGTGCGTTTTATATCATCCGTAAACGTACAATCGGACCGTTGTTGTGCAGCTATGTTGCGATGTGAGATCAAGTCGTCGGCAGTAGATATGCTGTGCATTCGTGATAGAGCATCTGCGGCCACGGTTGCGGCCTCCGAGACACGGCGGATGTCCGTAGAAAACTGGACTATGTAGTCTAGCTGTCGAGTTTCACGAGGTGAATGTCCATTGCAGTAATTCCGCAAGGCGTACACGAGAGGTTTGTGATCCGTGAAAATAATGAAGTCACGGCCCTCGAGTGCGTGGCGAAAATGGCGCACAGCCTTGTACATAGCTAAAAGTTCACGATCGAAGGTGCCGTATCGCGTTTCGGTATCGCTGAGGCCTTGATAAAAGAATGCAAGCGGTTTCGAAATCTCTCGAATTGCTTGCTGTAGCACTGCATCTATGACTGTGTCAGATGCATCCACGGCGATGCTGATTGCTGCGTACGGTTGTTGGTAATGCAGCATGACTGCAGTGGCGAGTGCCACCTTTACGGTGGCGGAAGCCGTAGTGGCATCGGGGGTTAGGTGTTGAGTATGTTTATTGCCCCGGAATAGATCAGTCAGAGGTTGCATAAGCTTGACGCAGTTGGGAATAAATCGTCGATAATAAATCACAAGTCCATTGAGGCGGCGCAGTTTGGGAATTGTGTCGGGAAGCTGACACGATCGAATAGCCTCGACCTTGAAATCGAACGGTTAAATGCCTTCCGCCGAAATGCTGTGGCCTAAAAATTCCAACGAGGCTTGACCGAGTTCGGACTCAGCTCCGTTGACGGTAAGGCTATATGATGCTAGGCGCTGAACTTACTTCCGTAGATGGATACTCTTCCAAGGAAGAGCTGACCACAAGGATATCGTCTAGGTATGCATAGACGAAGTCCAATCCACGGGCGACTTCATTAGTCAGACGTTGGAACGTCTGTGCAGCGTTACGAAGTCCGAAATACATGCGCACGAATTCGGACAAACCGAATGGGGTGGTAATAGCCGTCTTGGGTATATCTTCTTTTGCTATCGGTGTCTGGTAGTAGGCGCGGGCGAGGTCGATCTTGCTGAAGATTGTTTTACCTGCAAGGCTGGTAGTTAATTCGTGGATGTGTGGCACAGTGTACCTATCTGGAACAGTGGCATTGTTCAATCCACGATAATCTCCGCAAGGACGCCAATCGCCTTCCGTCTTCTTTGGCACCATGTGCAGAGGAGATGCCCATGGGCTGTCGGATGGGCGGATTATACCCATATCCATCATGTGTTGAAATCCGGCACGAGCGATGCGCAGTTTGTCTGGTGCTAATCTTCGCGGTCGCTGAAAAACTGGTGCGCCTTTCGTCTTGATGTGATGTACCACGTCCGTAACGACGGCAGGTAGCTCGTTAGATGGACGGGTCAGCTCCGGGAATTCGCGCAATACCGCTCGGTATCGATCATCACCGCTTGGTTCGGCAAGCAGTGGGCTGAGGACAGTCGTCGGGAAAGTGGTCGCTATGGTGGATATAATCGTTAGAGGATCCAGGAGTTTGTGATGGTCTGCGTTGACAACTAACCCAAAATGCTTCAAAAAGTTCACGCCTAAAATGGCATCTGGTACATCCGCTATGATGAACACCCAACGGAAATGCTTGCTGTAAGCCCACATCCAACGTAAGGGAGCGTGTGCCAAAATGCGTATTGGGGTTCCATTGGCGGCCTGTAGCTTAAAGGGCGTCGAACGAGGCATGTCCTCTTTTCTAGGCGGTACGACACTGACTTGTGTGCCAGTATCCACTAGAAAACGCAAACTAGGATTTCTATCGTGTATAAAAAATAGGCGACCAGGCGTAAGAATGCCAGCAACAGTCGTCGCCATTACTTGCACTTCCCGAGACGGCTGAGAGGGTGCGTGGCTTGATGCATTTCCGTGCTTCGGTCCCGGACCTGTGGTGATACAGGCAGTATCCAGTTCTTGAACGCGACGTGGAACGGATAGGTCTTCTGGAAGCGGAGCGAAGGCGAGAAGCTTTAAGAGCATGGATGTCCAGACGAAGTTCTTTAACTTTTGCTCCTAAGTCGGCGGTTATGTTTTCTGTGTGTACCTCTACCTGATGCATTCGGGTGGAAAGATGTTCGAAGACTGAGTCCGCCGATTTGGCCAATTCATACAAGGAAATCGTAGACAGGAATGGAGAGATACTAGCTTGCACAAAGCCGGACAGTCTCTGCATCCAGAGGCAGCGCATACGTTTGTCGTCGATCTTATGATTCTGTCCCACCTGCCTCAACTGCCGAAGCAACTAAGATGGAGAAAGATCTCTTAGCTGCAAATCGCTAAGGACCTGCTTAAGTCGTTTTTCCTCTGATACGACGACACGTTCTAAAAATGCGCTCTTTAGTGCGTCGTAAGGGTTGGTCTTGGGTGGTCTAATAACTAAGTCTCTGACATAAGGTGCGACCGACATTGGCAACGCGGCAACCAAATATGTGAACATGACAGACTGGCTAGTGATGCGGGCTAACTGGAATTGCAGCTCTAGCTGCGCTAGCCAGTATTCTGGGTCGTCCGGGACATACTCAGGAACGCGAAAACTCAGGGCGTTTTCCCTCGCATCTACTTCGACGAGCTCCGACTTGGGGACTGAAATATCTGGCTGCATCATTCAAATATACACACAGAATGTTAAACAAATACAACTGCTTAGATACTAATGGAACTAGGGCACGAAACTCACTGCTATGTATAAATATGTATGAATATGCAAATGCGGAATGGAAAGAGAGGAACCCAACGTATATGAAAAGTTGCAAAAAATAATAGAAAGCAGTAAAAAAACAAATATTGCAACGGGCTCACAAGTTTCGTGATGCCGATTCTGAGGTTCGTGCACCCAAGGTTTCCCCAGCCTTATATTAACACCGGTCGGAACCACAATCGAGGATTTCGGGCGCTGTATTCGGGCAATTTTAAAGCAACACTGTGTTTGGCTTTAGTGTCAGTGTTCATGGTGTCATCAAGTATTGCCAATATCCAAAAATGGATAAAGAAATGTTCGAAATAAATAGGAGGGCTCACACCTTTTATTGTTGGCTAATCAATCAAATGATAAAATTGACCAAAATATTGTGATATCAAAGGAGAGTTATAACGGTAACGGGTAGGTTCAAAAGGTGAGCGAACAAATCAAACAGAAGACGTATGAGTAAAATAAGAACGACTCACTGTTAAGTCGAGGTCTGCTGGATTGGATAGACCACCAAAACGGAAAAAAACGCCAAAGATGAGATTCGTCAGATTACCGATAGATAATTCCACACGCTACGCGGGATTATGAACGTCGAGCGTCGAAAGATTAGCTAACAAGCGAAGCTAAAATATTCTACCGCCTGAACACTTGGCAACTGTGTCGTTCGCCGGTATGGTAATTCAAGGCCGAAACGAGTTGGAAACGGTCAATTAGGCGCGAAAAGAGATTTTTCCAATTTTTATGAAATATTGAAATGCATATTACGAGACAATATACATATCTCATCTAGTAGACTAGTGGTTTTGCAATGAAAAATATCAGGTGTATCTGAAAATTGCCCATATTCGCACTTTTGTTGAAAAAAGTGTCGCCATTTTTTTTCGATATAAGCGTAATGTAGGCTTTCCTCATCGATTTTACGTTCTACAATTGCTTCCATTGAAATTTTCGTGGTGGAGTACATCTTTTCATTTTGCAGAAACGCTTAATTTCGCGCGGTTTGGGAGATATAATAGAATTTGTAATTTTCGACCATGTGTTCACATTGCATTGTACACAAAACATCACAGTAATTCCCAATGAAAACTATGTCGCCACAGTTGTCGCTTAGTTACACAACAGAACTATATATTCAGCCTGTTTCCCTGATAGTATTTCCGATGGAAAACTGTCTACGCTGTCACCTAGTTGTTCCTACCTACGGTGTAGTGTAAACTTACGTAACATGTCCCACTCTATCATTAAAACTTGCGTATTGTTTTGTTTGTTGCTTATTGATCATGCTTTGAGGTGGGTGGCCATGTGTACGCAAGTCTATGCTCACTTATCCGACTGATAATGATCAATTTTGATGCTCGTTATCTACCCGATGAAAACATTGATTTTCACTTCCGATGAATGTTGGTCTATTTTTTTGCAGACTTCACTGACGGCTGCTAGTACGTTATCTCATTTTTTGCCGGAACCCACGAATATCCTTATAACTCATCCTGAACTGTCCCAATACAAGTTTATTTTGATATATGCAGTGTTCATTTTTACAACGTTGTTGATAGCTTAAGTCAACTGGACGGAGCAACTACTAGAGTGAATATATGCTGCATATTCAGGCGTTGATCATAGCTTAAGTCAACAGGACGGAGCAACCACTAGCGTGAATATAGGCGGCATACTTAGACGCATAATGCGTACTGAACGGAGCAGCTGCCAATGTCAACGCAGTACGCATTGATCGGAATGACAAACGCGTGCAAAAATGTCGATGTATATTATATATTTCATAACAAATCAGTATGAAGCAAGGTGAACAGCAGTTTGTCAATCACGTTTCCAGGATTTCGTTTTCGCCAGATAATCTTCAGGTGTGACTTGAACTGCCGTTCGTTTGATCCGGATATAGAAAGGAAGTGCTTCTTAGCAAAGTACCAAAGGTTTTCTATGTTCTGTGTGTAAATCACACTATTCTCAGGATCCACGAAATTTCCTGAATGGTTGATCGTCTAATGCTCGTAATGAGCTATTCCATCCGGGGCTCTGTAGGCTCTCCATTCGTCCGTGGTGATGATGGCGTTCGGCTGATGGGCAATAAGGCGGCTGTATTCCGTCTGTTCCCAGAGCAGACAGCCATGATCGCCTTCCGCGTCTTTTTTCCAATGCCACCAATTACCCACGCTTTCGGGAAGTGAACCCCACGGTGGTACTTTAGTTTCATAAACAGTGAATCGTCAATTTAGACGATGGCGTGATTTCCGTCTTTTTGTCGAATTCACCAAATTTGGTCGTAATAGGACCGTTGTTCCTGAAACTCATGTCATCGTTTGCTTAGACTTACCCTACTCAATGCCAGGCGTATGCGACAATAAAAACTATCGACTGTCTTGAGGCCTATTTTCAACGTTGTGGCTGTGAATGTTGTGCTATTTTTGAGCGACCAATGTACCAAAATCTTGCATGCTTCCCCTAACGTCAGACGTGTATTTCAGAAAATGGAATCTTTTCGAGCGGAATAATGCCGCTTACACGGTTCACACTTCCACCGATAATTTTCCAACATAGAACCATTCTTCACTGAAATAGCAGGGGCGCGGCATACGCAATTCTTGCGGTTCTTCAAAACGCCGTGTCGTGCCAACTCGATCAGTATAACCTTGGCACTTGCAAACATTGAATTCTGTTTCCAATGCGCATAGATCTCCGAGTCAGCCCAAGACTGCTCTCTCCAAAACACCCAAGCGGCTACAGCATTAGGCCCAGCCGATACTCCCTCCAGTGTACGACGACATCTGTGGAATACATCGGCCCCGTTGATGAGGCTAGCACTCAGCTGACTTTGAGTACCACGGCTGCGTAATCTGCGGCCGGCTTGCGTTGATCTGCTCCGAAACAGCCTTCTTGTCTGCACACGTCGAGACATTAATCGAGTTCTGCAAAATGCAGTACGGTTAAAGGGAATTACCTTCCGACAGAATCCATAGCACCACATTCAGATGTTGAGCCCACCGGAGTTATTACAACAGTCTCATCATCGCACACACCATTAGTACCAGGGCTGCAACTCCGTGTTTTAAGAATGAAATACAAACACGCCAAACAACTTACCTTCCTTGGATAAGGCACTCGTCCGGCGCTGAAATGCCAATAACATCAGGCCACATTGATGACCTGTGGTCTGACAGCCGTGGAGCCCCAGGTCTGAAACACCGGGATCTAAAGGGGGATATGTGGACGGGCAGAAAATAGGATAACATACTGGCAGCCGTCAGTGAAGTCTGCAGCCGGCAAAAAACATAGACCAACATTCATCGGAATCATAAACATCCATGTTCCGTATACAGAAGGGTTGTAGCTGAAACGGCAGAAGTGGAAATCAACGTTTTCGTCGGGTAGATAACGAGCATCAAAATTGATCATTATCAGTCGGATAAGTGAGCATAGACTTGCGTACACATGGCCACCCACCTCAAAGCATGATCAATAAGCAACAAACAAAACAATACGCAAGTTTTAATGATAGAGTGGGACATGTTACGTAAGTTTACACTACACCGTAGGTAGGAACAACTAGGTGACAGCGTAGACAGTTTTCCATCGGAAATACTATCAGGGAAACAGGCTGAATATATAGTTCTGTTGTGTAACTAAGCGACAACTGTGGCGACATAGTTTTCATTGGGAATTACTGTGATGTTTTGTGTACAATGCAATGTGAACACATGGTCGAAAATTACAAATTCTATTATATCTCCCAAACCGCGCGAAATTAAGCGTTTCTGCAAAATGAAAAGATGTACTCCACCACGAAAATTTCAATGGAAGCAATTGTAGAACGTAAAATCGATGAGGAAAGCCTACATTACGCTTATATCGAAAAAAAATGGCGACACTTTTTTCAACAAAAGTGCGAATATGGGCAATTTTCAGATACACCTGATATTTTTCATTGCAAAACCACTAGTCTACTAGATGAGATATGTATATTGTCTCGTAATATGCATTTCAATATTTCATAAAAATTGAAAAAATCTCTTTTCGCGCCTAATTGACCGTTTCCAACTCGTTTCGGCCTTGAATTACCATACCGGCGAACGACACAGTTGCCAATCACTTTACGTACGCGAAAATCCGCAGCAATGAAGAAGACGGAGATAATGCGCGTTAACTGGTTTATTCGTATTAACGAATCAATTCAAGAAGTGATTGTGATGTTTTAAAACAAACGTACAGATGCAGATAACAAAACGATATAAACAAAATATACAAAATGAATTATGAAATATAACTTTGAAATATGGACTCTACATACGGAGATATCATGGAGTTTCAGTGGGTCGATCCTCTAAGCGAACTAAGTGATTATCTCGACGCGATTATATGTTGGTCAGACAACTGGAGTCACCCACTGAACAATAACAGCAAACATGTCACCCAGCTGAGACTCTGCCAATGCCTTCGTCAATCATGGTACACTTAGCACAGTAGATACCATGCAAATCGATCTGAAGAAAGATATTGGCATCTGGCTGTCGCCCAACTCATCTTCCGCGTATCGCCATGAGGTGGCGGCAAAAATGGGATTTTCTAGTCTCATGAAGATTAAGCGCACTCTCTACCACATAGACGCTTCACAGAGTTTGTATAAGACCGCTCCTCAGGTTGTGTTTACTAGCCGGAAAAAAGACATATTAGTTGTTGAGCGTGTCCAGCGCGCGGCTGCCAAAGTAGTCACGGGCCTAAGAAATGTCGCGTACGAGTCTCAATTTGAAATTCTTGATATATATCCACTTGTACTTCGACGCCTCCGCAGTGATTTAATTCTCACACACTTCCTCTTTCGAGTAGGCTTCGTTGATCAGCTCTTCACTGTAACGAATGATGACGGCCGACGACAGCATAACGAGAAGCTTTTCAAGCTTCGTCCTCGGACCTTCCTTAGGCAGCAGTTCTTTTCTTACAAAGTTATTAACCTTTGGAACAGTCTTCCTTCTGATTTTGTTAGCATCGTTTCTAAAGATTGTCCTAACGCAATACTTAGTTCTCATTTTTCAAAAAATCTATCGTCCAAGCAACATTACTTTGTTTTTGGTATTTCCTGTAACCGATAAGAGCGGCGCTACACCCTGTTTCAATGATGGTCTTTCAGATCAACAGAGGCCTGCTTGACGCTGAGCAAGAAAAGTCGACTGGACACGGGAACCATGGGCCTCTACCTCGAACCCGAGTATCAATCACAGAATCGCTGATTCTGTAGGTTCCGTGGGATTCTATGGCATCTGTTGTTTCGCTTTGTCCTGTCAGTTTTTTGAATGACTGAAAACTGTTTATATTGCATAATGCTTGTTCCCGTCAACGACTCACTTTGGATCTAGACGTGCTGGGACTTAACGTACGTTCTTCGGGACAGCAAATATTTTAGAGATTTCCTTATTTTTGTTTACAAACGATGCTTCGTTTTTGTGCGACAACTTTTTTGCATAACTTTTGCATGTTGTCCAAGTTGACCGAAGTGACCCAGCAATGTAATACAGAACTTACGCACACCGGTCCTATCGTCCTTCCGCTGCGCAATCGCCTGACGATACTACACGGATCTTTCACCCAATGTTCCAGCCCCGCCCTACTGCGAACATCGTCGCTGCTCCGATCGCATTTCGGTAGTTCACGGTAACTCCGTAATCTCCCCACTTTCGGATATTGGTATCTTGGAATGTTGTGGTGGTCATTTCCAAGACCTGCGAACACATCCCTTGAGTCAAATCCTTTGGTCACTGTAACTTGCTGGAACCTCGTAACTATTCAGTTTCATTTTCCCATTTTGTTGTCACCGGTAGCCTAGGGAGGTGCATTCGCATTTACCCGGACTATTCAGTAGCTCTGCTTGAATACTACACACTCGTGGCCGCCCTGGGTGCAAACTATCCCTACAAAATGGTGTGCAATGCTGTGAGTGCTAGAAGTGGTACCACTTCAATCGCACAGGCCGCAGTGAGGATCAGCAAAAACGACTTACTTCATCATCTCTCCTTTTTATCTGTGTCAGGTGTAGGTTTAACGACAACGAAAGTACCATTTTGCTCCTGGCTAACAGCGCGCGCAACACGTAACGTGAATTGACGCAAAAAACCTGTGGCTACGAGCGCACGTTCCGCCTAACTCTACGCCTCCTTCGACTTCCTCCATGAGGAGAGGAACTGACCGGTTTTAACAGACTATCCGTAGTGAAGTTGGAACTGCAGTCCTTGAATAAGCGCAGCACACCTGCTTTTCTTAGTGTTGCTATCACCGGAAGGGCAGTCGCTCCCCCAACTGCATATGTATAGAAGACTGCGACAAAAATGAAGGAGAACGCTGTCAGAGAAGGGATAGTTGTCTTATGGAGCGGCTTCCTCACGACGGTTTCTCCAACCGAGTTAGCCAAATCGCCGTCAGCAATTTCATTCTCCCAAAACGTTACAACCCTCGTACTCGCAAGCAGACTGTGCGCCAAGGCGACCGAAAATTTATTTGACCCTTTTTGACCTTACCAGCTATGTTATGGCTTTGAAGTCCGCCAACGCTAGCCTGAAAGGCGCTTCTTTCGATCGATCTCGAGAAGAGAGGGTAGAGCGCAAGCGGCGGGCAAAAGTTAAGTCAAAATCATGGCAAAGCGGAAGCTAGAACTGAAGCTTAAGAGTGTAGTTTTTGCTCCCAAATTGTTCACCGAGGCCTATGCACCTGTAGCTGAAAGCGGAGGCGTTGTGGACGTTATTTCAACGGCCGACGTCCCAAGCACATGCACAAGTGTTGAGGGTATTGGAACGGCCAAATACCGTCTTCCGAGCTACCTGTCCAAAAGCCCGCGAAACAGCCCATCTGAAAATTCTTCCTCCCAAGAAATTGGAATAAAAGGAGCCCGTTACAGTCACCTCCTGCGATCCGAAGAGAATTTCTTTGGCCCGCCCCAACAGGTATTTCTAATAATGGTTCCACAACATTGAGCACATCACCCATTTTCAAATCCCGCTCCAAGCGGATGAAAAAGTCGAATGTCCCGTAGGTGAAAACCTCCAAACGACCTTCCTAAATAGGAAGTATAACAGAGGTAGAGAGATTGCGGGGTGCGGCGGCAAGAATTTTGGTCAGGCGTTATGTACTGTCGTTGACGTATGCACAGGCGGTGATGCCGGGCCCATGGACTCAAAAGTGGGCCGTCCGAACAACTCGACAGAACAGACCGAGTCCAATCATACCACCCTTCTCAATTCTATGTATTACTTCATAAGCTCCTCTCTACTTTCTTCTTTCTTTTTTACGCAAATTCAAACGAAGACGTAGCTTCCACGTGCATGTATACGAACTGCCTGAACCAGTCCAATAAATTTCCGGAAGTCCGACAGTTAGTTCAGGACACCCAACCCAACATATTTGCTTTCAAAGAGACCTGGCTTACAGGTGACATCAGTGGCAGTGAATTGAGTGTCCGCGGGTTTTCGGGTTACCGAGCTGACTTTATCCGATGAAAGATGGGGAGTTCTGCAATGTTCCCTCAGCAATATCTCCCAACACACGAATATCGGTGAGCTTCAGTCCTCAGATAAATGCCACACTCTGTGGCTTCCATTGGCATTGCATGACCAAGACTAACTGCTAGTAGGGGTTATTCATCATCCTTCATCACCCGACGTTTCCGACGACGACATTCTTCCCGTAAACTTAGACAACCTTCTAGAAAAACAGCGTTCTTTCTTCCACTCATTACGGATGACCTCAGTGCACCAAAGATGAACTGAGCGCCGGTGTATTTTCAGGACTGCGAAAGCGGATCCTCGAATTCCTTATCGACGCTTATACAGCGAATGAGAGCGTAAACACAGCGTGTCGGCGCCTCGACGCGACATCCTTTTGGCCAGATTCCCTCTTTGGTTGGCCTAGTCCTTATCAATGACAGAGACCTGGTGGATAGAGAGGTCATCAAGCCGCCGGTTGGACACAGCGACCACTCTCCGCTCACTTTTGACCTTATCTGCTACTGGTTACAATAACCAGCAAAAAGGTCCACAGTTCAAGACTTTACTCAAGCTGACTTTAACTAATTGAGAAGCCATCTAGTGTCACTTCTTCCTGATTTTATGACATCGTGGACCACAGCTACCGTTCTTTTCATGGTGCGGTTCAGAAAGCGGATGGAAACCGTGCCGCACAAACTGCACTGTTTCTTATCGCTCATCCCTTCGGCACAGATAACGTCGTTTTCTTGAAGAGCATTTACATTTATTCGCAAAGCATGGGCTTACGGGAATCTCAGAGGACCTGAGTGCGTTGTCTGAAGTAGCTGTAGGCGGAAAATCCGTGAGCACACCAAACTTGCACAAAAGAAATCCTCTAAGAGCCCAAAGGAGCAGAAACCACTTATTTAGGCATATGTAACGATTGGCAAAGAATAAACCTTCGGCTCTATCTTTGCCATTGTCTGACGGGGAAACTTTATCTGACTCCCTAGTTGTAGCTGAGGTAGTTAGGGAGCACTAGCCGGCAATTCACAATGTTTCACCACCGAACTGGTGATCTATCCTATCGCTGCAGAACTTCCGACAACTACAGCTTACCGCTGAGTTTTTTGTACTTGAAGTTGAAGACATTTTGTTTAATGTCAGGTCATATATTGCAATGAGTATTGACAAGATCCATTCTAGAAATCTCAAAGAAGCAGCTGCTGGTCCGGTAGAAACTTTCCACATGCTGTTTAACCAGATACTCCGAATTGGCATTCTTCTTAGTGTGTGGAAAGAAACGACGGTCACACCCATTTTGAAAGTGAGCTACCGGCACTCTCTGGTTAACTGCCAGCCGATTAGCCTTACTAGCATCATGTGCAAAAAATGGAGAGCTTATTAAAACATACCATCCTCAGCGACTTCTTATGAAACCATCTTTTTTCTTCTACCCAGCACGGCTTCCTTTCCAACAGGTCCTGAAAGACAAATATGCTGATCTTCATGGAGAGTCTGGCGGACACGAAAGATAATGGCCTAATCTCAAATGATATCTCCTTTGGTGTCGTCAAGTCTTGTGCTCGTGTTCCACAAGATTTCGTCAGACACAAACTGAAAGGGTATGGCACCTAAGGATAAGGCCTTCGCTGGCTTGCCACTTTTCTTGATAATAGAACTTGTGCAGTTTAAACCAGTTTAGATCTTTCGTCTTCAACTCCAAGATTTCCAGGGGTCCCACAAGGGTCAGTGAAAGGTCCTTCGTTATCTCTTATTTTTGTCAACCACCTTCCGAATAGTATTTTCAGCGGCGCCCTTCTATACGCCAATGGCCTGAAAATCTGATGTCACCGATCCTATTGCCCTACAGAGTGATCTCGACGCGATAAAGCGCTCGCTGGACAATGACGATAAGTGCGCGCTCAGTGGAGATTCCGGCGATGCCCTAGTGATTCATAGTGCGCTCAGCACAGTAGATGTCATGAAAACCGATCTGAAAAAGACCTGGACATCTAGAGGTCGCCAAAAGTATCCTTCGTTTACCACCACGAGATGACGACAAAAAAGGAACTTGACGCTCCTAGTATAACTCAGTGCATTTTCTCCCGCAAAGACAAGTGAGAGGCTGCGGTCGTTACATCACTGATTGTGTGTATATCAGCGTTTCTGCAGGATGTTTGACCGTCTCTCTAGGTGTCACAATTTGCGACCTCTGCAGCTCTGCTAAAATCAACTTTTCAATAGGGTGTTTGGGAATTTTCACCTACGGAAATGTTGACTTTTTTGTCTGCTGGGTCCAGTGGTTGAAGGGACACAGTGTGTGTGGTTTTATGGAGCCACTGGTAGAAATACCTAGTGGGGTGGGCCAAAGAAATGCCTTTTGAATCACAGGTGGTGGACCTTACAGGCTCCTATCGTTCCGAATTTTGAAAGATAGAATTTTCTGTAGGGCCCTCTGGTGGTTTTTACCTCAGGTACCTCAGACAACGGATTTTCTGTGGTTTTGTTGTCTGCGAAACTTGTGCCAGTGCTCGGGGCATCGATCATTGGAATGGTGATTACGGGGACGGCGTCCCCGCTTTCCATCACTGACACACATGTCTGAGTGGATACTAATGGAGCAGAAACTGCGATCCTAGTCTCCAGCTATGGCTTTTCGTCTGCCATGATTTGTGACTTAGTATTAGACCGCTGTTCACGCCTCGCTCTCTCTTGTTGAGAGCGATCGACAGAAGCACCTTTCAGGCGGGCGTTGGAGGATTTCAAGGCCAATGCTTTTTCCGCCACTGTCTCAGGACTGAGCATGACTGACAGGGTCACAAAAAGCCAAGTGACTTTTTGGTTGTCTTCACACCTAGCCTGCTCGCGAGTACAAGGTTGGTAACGTCCGGGGAGAATAAAGAAGCTGGGACTTACTTGGCTAGCTCGGTTGGAGAAGAAGTTGTGGGGCAGCGACCCCATAAAACAACTCTCCTTTTTCTGAGAGCTTTATCATTCATAGTTGCTGCTGCCTCCCCTACATGTGCAGTCGATAAGGCAACTGTCTTCATGGTGATCGCAACACCAGGAAGAGCAAGCGCAACGTACTCATCCAGAGATTGGAGTTCCAACTTCATTTCGAGCAGAGTCCGTTGGTACTCCTCCATCGTACTCCCCATGGAAGAAATGAAAGGACATACAGTGTTAAGATGGGCTGAGCATTCGCAGTGGCAAGTTTTCTGCGTCGCTCCAATTAACGTGGCGCGAGCGTGATTAGCCAGCGGTAAATAGGCGCCTTGACTGCCGTCGAACCTGCAGCTCACGCAAAGAAAAGTTAGAGGTGGAGTGGCAAGCTGCAGGTATTGGTCAGTGCGTTTGAATTGATACCACTTCTGGTACCTTTAGCACTTCATGGCGTTTTATACGGATGTTTTGAACCCGTAACGGCCGCCAATACTCACCGCCTCAGTCAGAGTTTGTTGGGTCCCAGTACTGCCGGGTGTAACTCGGGTCGTTATCAGTAGAAACGGTAGTGAGATCGCTTTCGACATGTAGTGGAACAGATGTGTGAACTACAATAACTCTCGATACAAAAATAACGAGTGAAGTCAAGGACTAGACTTACCAAAGGTTGGCAATGTTCGTGAGGCGTCCAATGATGCTGGAACGTATTCAGATTATTCCAAGCGTAACTGGGGATGCGGAGTAACCGAGCTGAAAGTTAATCCAACAAATAGGATGTTTTAAACTGCGTAGCAAACACCGGTGTCGTAGGAAGAACCAGCAAGCGCGTGTAGCAGAGTTTATTCGAAAACGTGTTGTGTTGTTGGTTTTACTCAAGTCAAACAAAAATGTACAATGTGGTCTGATGCAGCAGTTACGCAATGTTAGCAAAACGAAGTACAAAGTAATGAAAACTCTACAATATTCCCCTCCCAGAGCATCAAAAGCAAGCATTGATGCTCGGACAGAAAGCAAAATTATCAATACTGAAGCGATTTAACGAAAACGAGTAGGCAAATTAACATGTCTACCTGTGCGAGTGGTTTAGTGTGGCGAGGATGTGTTGGTGTCCGTATGTGGTAACTGTATGTTAGGAGATGTGCTCACTTGGATTGTGGGAACTACCTGAGTAGTAGGGAGAGGAGGATTTGTTGTAAACAGACGTGTTAATTTGTTTGGCAATTGTAGAAAGCCACTGTTTATATACGCCACTTTCAGACCGTCAATGCTGACGGTATCACGTTTCCCTGCTCAATCGATGGTGAAGAACTTGTCATCGCGGGACAATACTCTGAATGGTCCAGAGTATGGGGGTCGCAGTGAACGCTTCACTAAATCACAGTGGACAAACACATGTTTGCATGTATGTAAGTCCCGGGGAATACGACTGAGCCATGTATGCTTCCGCGTAGGGATTGAGCGAAGGTTCTCCATATGTCTCCGAAGGTCTTGCACGTAGTTCATTGGATCAGCTATGTGGGGTGAATCTTGGAACAGTTCACCGGGCAGTCGCAGGCTTGATCCATAGACTAATTCTGCCGGAGAGACCCTTAGATCTTCCTTAATAGTTGATCTGATACTTAACAAGGTAAGTGGAAGGCACTTCGTCCATTTGTGCTTTGAAGATTGGGCGATTAATGACGCTTTCAGTTGTCCGTGGAAACGTTCCACAAGTCCATTCGAAGAGGGGTAATATGCGGTCGTTTTAATGTGTTCGCAGCCAAGCAAACACGTCATATCACGGAAGAGCTGGTATTGAAACTGCGCGCCTCTATCGGTAGTAACTACTGAAGGTACCCCGAAGTTAGCAACCCAGTGAAGCAGAAACGTCCTGACAATTGTAAGATTAGTAATGTCTGATATGGGAATAGCCACCGACCAACGGGTGAACCGATCAACACAAGTGAGCAGAAAAGTCTTTCCATCGGAAGGAGGTAGAGGACCAACAATATCCAAACGGTTGTGACAGAAACGAGAATTCGTTGTGGGGAAATGGCGAGGTGCAGGGGCAACGTGATGATGGATCTTGCTACGTTGGCAATGCAAACAGGATTTTGCCCAAATGCGTACATCCTGGTTCATACTAGGCCACGCGTAACGTTGAAAAATGAGTTTGAGAGTGGCGCGTACTCCTGGGTGTGGAAGCGAGTGTAAAAAGTCGAACAGGGGTCTACGGCAAATTATTGGAACAAACGGTCTCGGATTGGGAGTAGATACGTCGCACAGGATAGTGGAATGAGAGTGATGAGGTGGAACCTTAGACAGCCGGAGAGATGAGAATTTCTCTGGATGAGATAGTTCCTCGTCGTTCAGCTGTGCTTCTGCCAATTTCTCCAGGCTTATCTTTGATTAAGTTGAAATCGCATCAATATGTAGTCTGGAAAGGGCGTCGGCGACGACGTTGGCAGATCCTGGAATGTGACGAATATCCGCTGTGAATTGTGCGATAAAATCAAGATGCCGGATTTCACGAGGGGAATGTTTGTCCGGTAAGGAGTTGAGTGCGTAGACAAGTGGTTTGTGGTCTATCAGAACAGTGAAAACTCGACCTTCTAACAAGTGCCGGAAATGCCGAATCGACAGGTATATCGCGAGTAGTTCTCTGCCAAAAGTACTATAATTAGCTTGTGCAGGGGATAGCTTTTGAGAGAAAAACGAGAGCGGTTGTAATTCCTCGTTAACAAGCTGTTGAAGAACTCCTCCCACTGCGTTTGCTGAAGGATCGGTTGAGAGAAACAATCGAATGTTAGGGTCTGTATTAAAATGAAACAAGGCAATGGTTTCGCTAAGTGCTTTTTTGCCAGTGTTAAACGCATGCAGCGCTTGGCTAATGAAAACAACGCCTTGATCTACGTAGGAGGTCGGTTAAGGGTTGTAGAATATGTGAACAGTGTGGTATGAAAGGACGATAGTAGTTGATCATACCGATGAAACGTTGGGGTTTTTTAGTTGAACCAGGAAGGGGGGAATCGTGTAACGCTTTGACTTTTGTGTCTAGCTGTCGGATGCCCTTTGAATCGATTATATGTCCTAAAAATTCCAGTGAATCAACACTGAGGACACACTTCGAGGGATTAATAGTGATTCCAAATTGTACGAAACGTTCGAATAATGAGCGGAGGTGTTGTTCATGTTCGCAATGACCTCGACTAGCAATCAACACATCACCAAGATAAACAAAAACAAAATCAAAACCACGGGTAACTTGGTCCATAAAACGTTGAAAAGTTTGGGCAGCGTTACGTAAACCAAATAGCATTATGAGAAACTCAAAATGACCAAACGGGGTTGTGAGTGCCGTTTTTGGAATATCCTCAGGGGCTACGGGAATATGATGATAAGCGCGCACTTAGTCAATTTTGTAAAAGACAGTTTTGGTATCGAGAGTAAGAGAAAAGTCATGGATATGGAGAATTGGGTAACGATCGGGGGTTGCAACGCTGTTCAGTGCACGGAAGTCGCCGCACGGACGCCAGTCGCCGGACGTTTTATGAACCATGTGCAGTGGGGCTGACCAACAACTGTTTGACGGCCGGATAATACCTAGCTGCAACATGTAGTCAAATTCAGCTTTAGCAGCCTTTAGCTTTGCGAGCGGAAGTCGACGCGGTCGAGCGGTAGCAGGACGGCCTGTATTGTTGATGTGGTGAACTACTTTGTGTTTAACTTCTAGGGGGTCGTACGAAGGAGTTGTAAGCTTTGGAAAACTTTGGAGCAACGCAGAAAATTGTGGTGCAGCCTCCGGTATGAGAGAACGCAAACCTATGGAATTAATCTTGGCCTGTGTGCCGTGCATCGTTAACAACGAAGTGCGACCCAGAAGATTCTTTTGTTGCACACCAACGCTATGTCCGAAAACTAACAGGAAATCAGCACCGATAATGGCATTCTGAACGTCTGCAATGACAAAATTCCAACGAATTTGGCGTCGCAATCCTAGACCCAGCGTAAGTGAGCGCGTGCCGTATGTTGCTATTCGACTTCCATTAGCGGCTTGCAGTGTGGGCGAATTAGGTGGGGACATTTTTTCCGCTCGCCGTGGAATCACACTCACTTCGGTTCCGGTATTGATGAGAAATCTGATACCAGTAGATTTATCATTCATGAAAAATAAGCGACATGTTGGAATTAAGCCAGCGACAGTCGTCGGCGTAACTGACTGGCCAGTGCGTTTCCCGAAGGGGTAGATTTGAAAGAGCATGGCTGGTTACACTCCCTTGCAAGCTGACCAAAGTTCTGGTGGTACCAACAAAATGATGTATTCCTGTTAGGTGTATGTGAACGAGGGCGATTGTATGGACGCACACTTGATGATGACCGACTCCGACGAGAAATATGGTTAATTATCTGCTGCATCTGCACTGTGAGTGCAGTTATTTATTCGGTGAGTGCGTCATTTGGTTGCTGAGGTGGGTTGGGAAAGGTGACAGGAACCAGCGGGGAAGATGGGTTAGCCTCCAGCATCTTATCCGCAGCGTCAGCTGATTCCATAATGGGGACGATGGACTTAAACGATGTCAGTATTTCGCAGGTAGACGGAGGCAGGTGTTTCATCCAGATTTGTCGAAAAACAGAATCGTCCATTTTTCGAGGTCCGAGTAGCTGTTTCATGTGTCGGAGTATTTGCGACGGTTTACGATCACCCAGTTCAATATTGGAAAACAGCTGGTCTAACTTCTTCTGCTCTGACAGCCCAATTCTATTTTATCAAGGCTTCTTTTAAGTTGTCGTATGGGCATTCAGAAGGTATTTCATTAATAAGATCACAAACTTCCTCAGCAATCTCAGTTGGGATAGATTGAACTACGTATGAATACATCATTGGTTGTGACTTAACTCTATGAGTCCTGAATATAGCTTCGACTTGGCCAAACCACAATCGGGGATTAGAAATAAAAAACTGGGAAGTCGAATAGTAACGGATGCCTCTATGAAATCAGTGTCAACTTCATTACTGTACTGAGACATGTCAAAATAGTAAAATATCAACAAAAAAGGCAGGTAAAGGAAACTGTCACGTCGGTCGCACCAATTTGTAGTGGAACAGATGTGTGAACTACAATAACTCTCGATACAAAAATAACGAGTGAAGTCGGGGACTAGACTCACCAAAGTTTGGCAATGTTCGTGAGGCGTCCAATGATGCTGGAACGTATTCAGATTATTCCAAGCGTAACTG
>JTDE01006991.1:27729-37987 GCA_014338405.1 Paragonimus skrjabini miyazakii | reverse complement strand
AGTTCCACATACTGTTTTGATCCACTACAGTAGTAGGCTTCTCAATGAGGTCATCTACAGAGTGAAAGGGATAAAGTTGACCGTGGCCTTCGTTGCCAATTAGCTACGTAGTTTCACCACATTCATTTTCCGCAAGTTTCTGTGACTAATCGCCGTTGAGATGATCAGGCACGCGCTGCAAATAAAGCCAAATAAGACCATTGAGTTATCACTTATTCCGAGTGTTGCGGTGATTGCGATAGTATCAATCATCCGGCTTGGGCCGTAGGATGCAGTGTACTTGGACGTTGGTAAGTTCAAGTGCGGTTGATAGGGATCGCCACTGGCTCCCGTCGCGTTTCAGGTCATCGCTATGGGAATCAGGGACGCCCTCAATGATAATATTGCTAGGTTAGTCAGTGGTTCTAGCATCCTTCCCAATGAACATACGCCTCTGGCGTTTAGCCCATTATATATCAGGGTAAATCCGGGCCCCACAGACGTCCAACAACTTACGTGTTTCAAGGAGAACGTCTCCAGTCAAATTAGTTGGCGAAAGCACGACCTTTGCCAACCGAGGCTTCCCAGAAAGTGTCGACTCCAGTTTCCTCACTAATTTCGTGATGGAGTTTGGGACACGGATTTATGTCCATTTTGGTGTGGAGGTTCCTCCGGAGCTCTTGACCATGCTCGCCTCGGAGCTTTAGACAGATGGCGACACATTCGTGAAGGTTCTGCACAGTTACAGAATCCTTCTGAGTACCTAACCTCAACGTTTTAGGAGTCGCGGTGTTGGTACCCCTGGAGAATTTCCTTGAAATTGAGCCAACGTCAATTTAGTTCTTCCAAACGGAAGGACTAGGATCTTTAAGCAGGACTGGGTGGAGAACCTCGGAGTTCAGTCGTTTCCTTGCATACTGTTGGTGGGTAGCCAGCAGCGATTGCCATGAGTGTTTTCGGTGCAACCGAGATGACCCTTTATGACGTTGCTCCCGGAGCAACGGACGCATATGATATTGCGCCCGTAGCACCTGCGTTGCAGAGCTTACTTATTGCAGTCAATAGCGTGTAGGGTAATGCACCAGCTACAGATCTAGGAGCCTGTCTAGAAGGCAGACAAGATAGGGAAACACAGTGGATGCAGTCCAGATGTGTTGCTGTCAGCATTTTGTAAATCACACTAGACATTCCTAAACATGATGTGTGAAAACATGCGTCGCAGAGCAGGCATTACCGAGCGTAGTCTCCCTTGCAAACAAACTTCACACAAGATCCACAGTTAGACGTTTCCACCACCATTTGTGAGTGTGTGTAAGCTTAGATATAATCCTGGAGGGACTGAGCGAATAGGAATCGGTTACTCCGTAATTCTCAGTCCTTATGTTACAGGAATCATAATATATTGACCAACGGACGTGGAAAGAAACTTAAGCTAACAGTACCCAAAATTCACGTGGCTGGATCTACAGTCGTGGGCTTAGAAAATGGTCACGTCATATGGTTTGTTCATATTCAGTGCATACAACCTGTAGGTTCAAGGAAAATTAAGTGACCTTCTGACCAACACGACGCGTTGTTCATTTGGTTCTCAATTAGACAACATCAACACTTTAAACCAATCAGACTAGTGTCCATCTAAGCAAACCAATAACCAAAATGGTCGTCTTACATTTTCGTTTCGTACGCAAGTTGTTTAAAAAATCTGACGGAAAGAATGTGATCTGCAGTTCTAGCAAATTGGTACAAACGACATTTTGAAGTCTCATTTAAAATTGTTACAGTTCAGTCAACCTGCCAATCTGATATGACAATTTTTAAATCAGCTATTCAGCCAGTGATAAGCTGGTCCAAGGCAGAGGCACAAAGTATTCATATGCAGCTGATTTTTCCTGCAAAATATCCAGCCTGTTGGTTTGAAGAGTAGACACTGAAAATCGGATTTAGTGCCGACCTTTGGGATTACAGTAGGTACCATTAGTAAAGTAAACATTTTCACATGATGATGTTTGAAGTAAATCGAGAAATGCTCCAGAGCGATCTCTGGATGCGCTGCTAACCACTTCAGAGGGAAAGCTGTTCTTATTGTTAACAATTCTATAAAAAACACTGCTGCCTAAAGAGAGTCCGAGAGTGAAGCTCGAAAAGTTTCCTATTATGTCCTCGTCTGCCGTCATCACTCGCCATGATAAAGACTGTTGTACGCGGCCTACTCTAAAGAAGTGTGTGAGAATTCAATTACCGCCTGTTCGTTAAAATTCAAGTGGGTACAAATCAAGAACTTCAAGTAAGCATCGTATGCGACATTGTTTAGGCCCGCGACAATTTTGGTAGTCGCGCGCCGGAGACGCTCAACAGCAAATATGTCTTTCTTCAGGTCTGTATATAATCCCTGAGTAGTACATCTGAGGAATGGTCTTATATATATCCCGTGAAGCGCTTGAAGCACTCTCTTGTTTATGCCAGATGAAAGTGCGCTCGATCATACTAAAAGCGCCATATCTCTTCCTTGCCGCCATCCTGTGGTGATATGCGGAGACTTATTTAAACGACAACCAGATACCCAGATCTTCCTTCGGATCGATTTTCATATCTATCATGTTGAACGCATTACGAATCACGAAGGCGGTGCCAGAGTCTCCACTAAGCTACATGTGCGCAAACCTTTTCTCATTTGGTGGAAGGCTTCAAGCGCCCGACTAGCGTCTAATCGTATCAAGATGAATCTGTAGTGGATTCAGTGGCATTCCAGATTTTTAGGTCATTAGCGTATAAAAAGGAGTTGCTGGACATGTTGGCCAGGAGGTCGTTGATGTAAGTAAGAGATAATAGGACGTGTTACCGACCTTTATGGAACTCCCGCAGAAATGAAAGAGGGAGAGGAAAGTGCTGATCAAGCTTTAAGTCTAAAGGTTCTATTAGCGAGAAAAGAGATAATCCATCGGAGAACCTCCCCATAAATTGCATAGGCAATCAGTTTGTGTTTCATGGGGCCGTGTGGAACATGGTCAAAAGCCTTAACAAAGTCAAGGAAAAGAAAACCTAGGGTTAGGCTATTAAATTTTGACCCTGTCAGACTATCCATGAAAATAAGCATATTAGTTATGCGTGATCGGCCAGAAAGAAAACGATGCTGGGTAGATGAAATACACGGTTTGACAAGAAATGTTTGAGGATGGCCCGCTTTAATAAGCGCCCCATTATCTTGCACTGAAGGGCAGTAAAGCTAATTGACTGACTGCTAACAGTAGAATGCCGGTTGTCTGCCTTATATATGGATAGGATTGTTGCCTCTTTCCATGCGGTAGGAAGACTGCCGGCCAGGAATGTCTGTTTAACTAGCTTATGACAAAATTCTCCCAGACTGGCGGTTGCCTTTTTGAGAATTCCGGGACGGATCTTGTCAGGAATCATTGCGCTGTATGAAGTAACCTTAGATGAAAGGTCTTCAATACATAACACGGAAAACTCGGCGGTAACCAGTGGTTGCCGGAAGTTCTGCAGCGGTAAGATGAGTGCCAATTCAGCGATGCGACATTGTAGACTGCCGAGTGCTACTCCCTAGACAACTCGCTCACAACCAGGAGGTCAAATGAGGTCTCCGCTTCGGACAGTCACAAAGAAGGAGCCGAGGGTTTATTCTTTCTTACCTGTCGCATATTTTTAAATAAGAAGTTTTGTTCCCGAGGGCTCTGAAGCGGTTCATTGCTTCCGCAAGTTTGGTGTTCACGTATTTCTCGCCTGTACTTATTTCGAAAAGTTTGAAGTGCAGTTAAGTTCTACAAGTTTTCCGTTACCTTATGCTTGGAGAATAAATAGGAACGGTCATCGAGGTTGATCGTGAACAAACTATCGGAAATCTGTGGCTGTTCACCAAGGAGCACCCGTGGACCATATTTTGATCGAACGAACGTCAGCTGCAGTTACAACTTCAGCAGATCATTTGGTGGCAACGAAATCCGGGAAACGATATCGGCAATCTATTTTGTATCTTGTCTCACATTGGAGTGTTGTGAATGAAATAATATATTTTGACTATTTATTGCACACATTCGCTACTCTGATTTATCAAGATGATGAAACCGCTAGCATCCGAACGGCGCACGGTGTTGCGAAATTCATGTAATTGTGCTACCTCAAGTATGCAGTGTGCGTCCACACTAGTAGATGCTCCGTCTAGTTGACTTAACCTATGAACAAAATTGATCGACAACACGGGAGAAATTGGAATAAACTTGTACTTGGGCCGTTCAGGACATATTATTCTGATCTTCAATTCTGTTGAAAGATATTTTGATGAGACCTCCACAACCGTATGCCTGGCAGATCCGCACTCCAGCGTATGACGATGTCTATGAAAAACATCGGTTCCGTTTACGACGGTCTACATTGAGTTCTGCAAGGCGCATGAAAGTTGAGGGAAGTTACCTTCAGACGGAACTCGTAACATCTCATTCAGACGTTGAGTCCACTACAGTCAATATAAAATTTTTATCATAACACACCTCTTCAGCAAGGGAGCTCGTAATTGATGTTCTGAACACGATGCACAAACGGACCGAACAATATACATTCTGGCGGCAGTGCAAGCGTTCGGCGCTGAAATATGATCAGCATCAAGCCACACTGATGGCCCGTTGTCTGACAACCGTGGGGCTCCTGGGGTGGCATTGCGGGCCCTAAAAAAGAGAACATGAGTGTGTAAACTGTTGGAAAACACACCGATAACCATCAGCGAAGTCTGCAGCCAACAAAAGCATAAGCCAATGGTTATCGGAATCATGAGTATTCATCATAAGAAGATGGAACTATCGTAACTAATATGATACCAGTGAGAATCACTGTTATCATCGGAGAAATAACGAGCCTCAAAATGGGTCATCAGTTGTCGGGTACTTCAGTACTAAGCAGCATACATGTGACAAGCTACCCTCAAACATAATCGGAAAGCAATAAACTAGATAGTACGCAAGTTGTCAGTGATAGAGTGGGATATACTATCCACGTTTATACTGTTCCGTGTGAACCGTAGATATAAGCAACCGCGTGATAAAGTCAGGTGAGATTGTTTTGGGAACTGACAGTTCGTCAACCGGTTTCTACCTGAACTACTGACAGGAAAACAGTTTGAAAACATAATCCACATAGATTACTGACACACAAAAGTGGTGGTATAACTTGCGATGGAATTTACTTTGGTATTTGGTATGAAATATAGTGCAAACGCAATGTGGTCGGGAATTACACATTCAATGATACCGTCCAAACCACGTGAAATTGATCGTTTCTGCATAACGAAAGTACAAATTCCGCCACGAAAATTCCGATGGAAGCATTTGCAGAACGCCAAACTGAATAGGAAGGCCAACACAATGCTTTTATCGAAAGAAAGCGGAACATTTTTCCTGACGAGAAAATGAAGAGCCATTTTTGGTATGGCCGATTTTTATCATACATATATCATACACCAGATGAAATCTACGTACTTGTTCTAAAAATGTAATCTAATATTTCACGAAACGTTTGAAGAATCCCTTTTCGGGCCCAATTGGCCGTTTTCAACTCGTTTTGATCCTGAAGCACCATATCAACGAACTACCTACAAGTAAGTCAATGTCAGCGCTCATCGGCGGCGCTGGTAGATCACCGCATGAACTGATCGAGAAATCCTGCATGAGCATCCAATCGGCTAGATCATCTGATAGATATCATATGACACAATTGGTTGGGTGGGTAACTTTGTCTAAACGTGACACTTCTCAACTTTCAGGGTGGCTTCGTATTTCAGCTGACAGAATATTTACTGCGCTCGGGCATGTCGTTGCAGTTGCTGACTAGAATCCAGCTCGTCCGGAATTTTCGCAAATGGATATCTTCTAAACTACATAGTTGCCACAAAGTGTGTCGGAAATAAACACTTTACGCTTCCGCTGACGGCCCATAGGGACAGGGACATCCCTGGGTGCACTCGTTGATAGCTGCTCAAGGAAGCTTTTCTGTCTGCATGCCATTCCGATATTATCCGAAAAATAGAACAGTTCGATAGCTTACTTAATACTTACTGGAATACCTTCACATTCTAAAACTTGTTGCCTTGTGGAGTAGGTGCTACTGCCAAAAACAACCTAATATATAACTTATTGCTGATTTCAAGCTGCAAAGTAAATTTTTCCTTTATACTTCATGATTTGTGAGTAGTGTCAGCGATACCGTTATCCAAGTCAACAAAGTGAGCCATGAGTAATGTTGACAACCCTGAAATGCAATTATACTACTAACACAGCGACAACACTCAAAGGGGAAACAGATAGAATGATCGATTTTACTATCACATCGCTCAGAACGGTTTGGCTGGATCCAAGTGACGTGGGCCTCCAGCCTCCAACCCGTGAAAAATCACTGAAATCGCCGTAAGGTAATCTCGGAAATTGGGCTTGAAAACCGATCAAAAGGGTCATTTTGGCCCACATCCACGTGCACATCCACCTGCAGTTCATCAACCGTATAAAAGCAGCGTTAATGGAAAAACTGGGATACATGGAATAAGTTCTAAAAGTACTGGGTTGGTGATGAAAAAGCTTTCCACTAGCTTCGCAAATACAGCCCGTTATTGGCGTCGGCCCACTTTCTCAAATCTTATAAACGCATGCATTGAAAATTTCGAGATGAAATACGTCATTCTATAGCCTGAGAGTGATGCATTAGGTGGCGTTTTGAAGATATCGCCGAAATAGTAATGAACCACCAAACAATGTTGGCAGTGTATTTCAACAAGAATACTAACATATTTGATGGTGAAACATGTATGACAACGTTTCTAGCTTCCTCGCCTGTACGATACTTATATTATTTCTCCTTGTTTGCAGGATTTTAGGTAGATACTGGCCGATGAAACGCTGTTCCTAGATGTGGTTAAAAACGACATGATGATGTGGCTGTTTCCAATTCAGTTTATTTGGAACGGCATATAAAAGGGGTATTATGTCCCGCTCTATCGCCGAGAATTTTCAGAAATAAATTTTGTTCACTCTACTGCATTGTTTTCAACCAGATTGAGGTTGAATGGCGTTCATACGAAACAATACACGGAAACAGAAGAAATCAAGCTGCCTGCCGATCACTGGGATGTATACCTCTCAGCCGGTCAAAATGATGTTTAGGAAGCCAAGAATCTATCAAGAAGCCGAGAAATATTCCGATCATCGCGACAATCCACGGAATCAAACTGGATGATTACCATGTACTCCAAACTCTTTGAATACAAATTTCTTATCACCTCCCGCATGTGTTCGTCCTCCAAATTGTTCATGGTAAAAATCATTCGGAGGGGACAGCTATTAGTGTGAACGTATACTGCATTCTCAGACGTTGTTCATAGCATAAGCGAACCCGGTTTTTTACGATTGATGAACTGTAGGTGCTTTGCCTGAAGTTCTAATTTTAAAGTTTCTAACAATATTTAAAAACGAAGAGTATGGTCAAAATGACCGTTGTCCCCTGTTGATTGACATTCAAGCCGAATCCTGAGCAACGGGTAATTGCACAATTATAACTTTCCAAGCAAGAAGTACTGTTTGGTCTTAATTGTAATTGCACAGAACGATTGTGAGCTTTTATGCGGGAGTTGCTCTCCGATGTCGCTCGTTCCGCAGGTCTGTATTCCAGCGTACGTCATGAATCCATAGAAAAGTTTACAACCGTGGTAGCAACCGATGGCTTGGCATACTGAATATAACTAAGAATATGCCACCGATTTGCCAAACTTTGCGCATAATCTTACGTTGGAATATGTTTACTGGCGTACTTCACTTTTACAGCTTTATAGAAAGCTTAGTCATCATGATGCAACGACGGTTCAATTGTGGATAGTATAGTAACGTTTTCCTGCTTAATTAAATTCGAATTTAAATAAATCCATGTGTTCCCACTTCTTTGACATCGATTTTAATTACATTCCCTCATCAAGTCTCCTAAATAACGTAACATTTCATTTTTCCATTTTTTTATTAATCCCCGTGCCACTAAACTACCGCACATCACTTGCTTAGGTCTTCAGAAAATCAAAACGAAACGATGTCTCAGCAACAGAATTCTACGACTTCGGGAACTGAAGCACGCCACCAAATGACAACAATAAATCACAACAAATTGCAACTGATCGCAGCAAATTACAACAACAAATTACAACGACAAAATTGCAATAACAGTAACTTAGAAAAATCTTACCTAAAAGATTACGGAGATAATTACGGTTTACCAATCACATGCAACATACTTACTCAGACGCTGTTCATAGCTTAAGTCAGCTGGACAAATCGGCTTTAATTTGGACGCATGCTACATGCTCAAACTCTGGTCATGGCTCGGGTATACCGGACTTGGCTAACAGTTTCATTCTTTGGATAAATCAGAATCACGAATGTGCGATAGTCAACTCAAGCATGCTATATTGTGTACAACTTTTCTGTGTGATATAAAGGAGTGACAGTTTGACGATTCGGTTCGCAGAACATTCATCCCGGATTCTCATTGGCACTGCTTATTTATGGTTGGAGAACTGTGGGTACTTTGCCTGACATTTTGATTTTTAAATTTCCAAAACATTCGAAAAAGAAGAATTCGCGTTAAAATTATCGTTTTCTATTTTGAACCACCTTCAAGTCCAATACCTGTGTTAGCCATGCTCGCCGAAATACGTCGTTTCTGGTTTACTCAGGGGCGACTTTTACTGCTGGAAGTCAGCACTCAGGCATGTGTGCCGTATTAGAAATAAAGATCAAGGCTCTAGAGGCTTTTCAGAGACGGACCAATAAGAGGGTTGAGGGTCTGTTTTACTTGTCGTATGAATACTGACTATCAAAGCTGGAACTATTCTACCTGGCCTAAGGGCGTCTGAAGGCGACCTTATATTAACATAAAATCTTTTACTCTCCGAGTTACCCTAAAAACAACCCTTCTACAGGCGTCGAAACGGTGAGTCTCAGGGGTCATAAGTACAAAATCCCTATATCACTTAGTAGCCATTCATGCAGGCGGCATAGTTTTGCTGTCCGAGTCTGTTCGACGTGGAATGCACCTTCAGCGACGATTGTCATGGCAATGTCAGTCGATGCATTCCAAAAACAACTAGATAACTGGATTGTCTCAAGATGGCCATTGACAGTCGGACTTTATAAACCCATTTAAATTCATTGTTATTATTTCCTCCCTCCCACGTCTATTCCCATTTTTCCGTAATTTCCTCGTACAAACTTCCCTTCCCGCAGTTTTACAACAAAACGGTGCGAACTCACAAGGTGCCCGAATGCTGCTAGCTGATTCAACACTCAACACACCTCACATACTCTCACCATTTCAGCAGTTCACGGAATCGGCGCGGACAGGCAAAAACCAGAACAATATTCAACGATTCAGCGATTAACACAAGAATTCGAGGTGGAGGCAACAGGATCGCGGTCAAAGGCGGTTTTTCTTGTTCAATATCAGACGGGCCTCTGTTGATCTGAAAGGCGCTCAGTGAAAAACAGGGTGTAGCATCGCTCTTGGGAATTACAGCAAATATCACAAAACAAGCCAAGATTACTCACATGAAAAGATTTCTGGAAAATGAGAGTCAAGAGATGCCTTAAGGCAATCGCTAGACGGGCCATTGACGACCACAGCGGGGAGACTGTTCCAGAAGTTAAAACCCTGTAGGGAAAAAACTGCTGTCTACGAAAGGTCCGAGGAGGAAGCATGAAAAGCTTCATGTTGTCCTCGCCAACCGTGGTCATTTGCTACAGTGAAAAACTGGTCAACGATGCTTACTCTCAAGAGTGTGTATGTGTAAATTAAATCACCCTAAAGCCGTCGAGATTCAAGTAGGTATAGTTCGGGAATTTCAAGTTGAGACTCGTACGCTACGCTACTCAGGCCTGTGATTAGTTTGGTAGCCACGCGCTGGACGTGCCCAATAGCTAAGATGTCTCTTGTAGGCCGGTATATACGGCCAAATTGGCATACTCAAAGACCGGTTTTATATAAACCACGTAAAGCGTTTGGAACGCTTTCTTCTCTATGCGGGGGAAAGTGCACTTAATCATCCTAAGAGTAACAAACACTTTCTTCGCTGCCATCTCGTGGTGATACGCAAAAGCTGAGTTAGACGACAGCCAGATGCCCAGATCTTTCTTCAGATCAATTTTCATGATATATACTGTGTCGAATACACTATGAATCACGAAGGCGTTGCCCGAATCTCCACCGAGTGACATATGTGCGCGCTTACTGTCGTTTAGTGGGA
>JTDE01006990.1:0-28045 GCA_014338405.1 Paragonimus skrjabini miyazakii | reverse complement strand
CCTCTAACGGAAGTGCACTGAACATGCACAACAGCCACCTCCATACAAACGACTTACTGGTTCCCAGGTTCCAATGGATGGCTTCACTTTGTCGCACATTTTCTGAATCAGACTTGTAGTAAGACATGCTTCGTAAAATACCTTCCTTATCTCTGTCTATCAATCGGATATTACCGTGATGGACGATGTTCTGCAAGAAGCATGCAGAGGTCCCAAAGTTCTCAAAGTGAAGCTTTCGTCAGGTTTTGTGTATGGGAACAACACTGCCCTATATATTTCTTCTGCAGAGGGTAACTCATAAGGCTAGTCTGTATGGTATGTACTTTACACCTTCAAAAAGTAAGATGTTGCGACAAGATTGGGTTGGTACTGACCCTAACTTTTGCTAGCACTGGCAGGCCGCTAGAGACTGTCGATTGTTTCATCCACCTGGGTAGTGTCGTCTCATGAAATTGTAATATTGCTGACGAGGTGTCCCTGAGGACAGAGGAAGCACGTAGTGCATTCGTTAATCTCCGTCACATGCGATGTCGCGAAGATGTCCACTAAAGGCATAGTCTATAATGCGTGTGTGTGATTCCTTTTGCTCTGTGGATCATGGACCCGGTAAGTACGTGCAGAAAATGCGTATGAACTCCTGGTATTCGGTCACTGTTGTCTCCACCAGTTAGCCTATATGAACTGGGCTGATTTTACGAGCAACACGGCGGCCCATCGACGAGTGCTTTGGAAGTGTACAAGCTCGCGATAGTGAAAATGTGCCGTTTCCGCTGGTTGGGCTATGTACTCTGTATGCCGATGAAGCGTCTTCCGCATCGTGCATTGTTCAGTATGGTTGATGGTGGTTAGGAGGAAACACAAGGTGACAGGTGGTGACGTGGTCACGGGCATTGAAAGCCTTGTTTGTCCCACTGAGCAAGATCGGTAGGTGCCGTCTACCTGTTTAGGAAGTTCGTGGCCACCCATATTACGGGTTGGGATCACTCTCTGACACTGCATTGTGTCGTGGTCAGCGGCGAGCCTGTATATGCAAACTTGTTGACTCTTCTGTTTTGTGAGAATTAGTTGTCCTTGTGTTCGTTTATTTTCCTTCCTTTATTTTTCTTCGCCACGCATTCGTACTTATTTACTACTCTGCTGATTCGTGGACCACTGTCAGGGCCAACGGCAGCGCTAATCATAGTACCTACGGGTGTGACTCTAGGCCAAAAATTACATCGATGTTGACGACAGTGTCCACATGATGTATGTATGCTCTCACTTGTGTCAGGTCCTGCATATAAAATGTTATCGTATATTAATGCTTCCTTAACAATAGGGAAATAAAAAATTTCCGTGGGAATAGGCTGATCGACACGGTAAAGTAAAACAACATATGTTGACTGACTTACTACCATCACGTTCATCAATCAGCAATTTATCAGTGATTCTCATTGATGCATAGCTGCCATACAGTCATGAATAAAAATGCAAACCCCATCCAAGAAAAAAATAGAGGGAAAGAGTGCGAAAGTAGCTGCCAAAGACAACCATTTCTATACTCACGCTTTCAATCTCAAGGTACGTACACTTTTTAAACATATAACCGAGCTGTAAATGATACATTTTCGTAAATATATAAACTAGTCCACAATCTGCAGTTTCATTCTCTAACCTTAAATCTATGCGATCACAACGATCTTGCAAAACCACGTTTCACTTTTTGGCTGCAAAGGGCACTGTCAACTTTTTGGCAGAGCGCGAAATGGCGTCTAGGATAGTTTGTACTGTTTGGAAATTGACATAGCGCCCTGTCGTTTGCGTATTTAAAATTAGTCAGTCTTCCGCAAAGTAGAAGATCCGCGCCGACATCTTTTGAGTGTTTCAGACAGTTTTTCTTTATTTTGTCTGTGATAAAACTTGAACTAAGTGGTGGACGCGGATGCCGTTCTTGGGGCAGAACCTGTCAGCTAGTTCACCTTGAACCCCAACCCGATCAGGAATGTCGCGGAAGTCTCCAGTTTTCCGAACACACATTGTTTGCCTCATTAAAACCTAAAACATTGTTGTGTTAAGTGATTCCCGAATTCCGCGCCGATCTCTGACTCTTCGCTTTCCACAAACATTCTTGACCCTCCGTTACCATTTTTTTGGCATCGCGCCTACGCACTCGCTTTCTGACTGGTGTTTCGTTGCATTATCTGAACTTCTGGTTGATGCATTCTTGACTGTGTTTTCTTATTGTTCACAAACCCGACAAATACGAACACTTTTTTTGAGCATGTTTTCTTCGGACAGTGAGATATCATAACGCACTGCTGAAAGCCAGTCTTCTTCCTGTCTGTACGCTTTAACCCCGAGTGGACTGGTTCGCTGAGATGGTTCAGGTTATTCGCTTAGGATCTTATCGTATCTTACTCACTGTTTCCTATTCATTGTTCAGTTATCCGCTGTGTCGTTGTTCTGATATCCATTATAGTCAGCCGACGCGTTCATAAACCATTCATCAGTTGACAGCAAGGAGCATGTGAATAAGGCGCCGACGGTATGTTTACATACCTGTTCAGTACACCTCTATGTTGAAGCGATTTTAAGAGTGTAGATCGGTCGAATGAATCGAACGCACCTCTCTAAACGAGGTAAACGGCTATTGTTGACAAGCCGTACGCATGACGCTTTTCCGGCACTCGACAATGAGTTCAGGTACCATCAGTACATCCTCGTTTGGAAGGAAGTCCTGTTTGTTCTTATCCAGGGTCTACCTATCAAGTCGCAATGAGTAGACGGAGTACAGTGGATGTTAAAGTCCTTGCAAGGACTGAGGTCAAGCGATTCCCCGTATGATTTTCGCTAGAGGCCTTTACTCCCCTTTTAATGTGGGAATTGTCATCGACTGACCCCAGCAGATTGGGAGGTTCTGTCTTCTGCACAATTTGAAACAATTGGGTCAATGTCTTTAGTAACGCCTCTTCGCCGTTTTCGAAAAATTCCGGTACGAGGTTATTTCAGTCAGCAGTCCCATTCAGTTTGAACGCCGGAAAGCAATGGTGTATCTCCATTTTGTGAGCAGTTCAACATCTACCGACCAAGATACTGTATTAAACGTTGTCAACGGTAACACAGTAGAAGCGGAAGACCAACTAGATTGGTCCTCAAAAAGTTCTGCCCAGCGCTGTGATCTTCTGAACTGGTCATGGATGACTGGGCCTTTTGCTGTCCTGATAGGTTCACTGACGGACGACCGTTCTGAAGTTGTGGTACAGACGAGCCTGAAGAGTTAGTATCACCTAAAGCAAAATGAGTTTCCGTTTCCCTAACGTTTTCGGTTAGCTAAGCCTCACGCTCGGCTATCAGGCTATGCCTCCGATTCCTACATGTATTCGTCCTAAGTTTATTATATAAACTGCCATAAGGAATACTCCGTCTGACAGCTAATCTGAGATCTGATGTTTTCTTCATTAATGGACCACCCTGTCGCATACTACAGTATCTGCATCATGAATGACCCGTGGGATTTGGGTCCGACTGGTATTAAGATCCTCGAGGGAAGGACTGCTAAGCTTGCTTTCTAAGCTAGTTTAGTATTAATGCTTAATCAGCTTCACAACAGCCATTTTTTGCGCTCAGTCGGGTCGTTGCCTGACGAATTTAAAGACAAGACGACAACTTGATTATAACGCATTAACGCATGATCTGAATCCAAGTATGTGTTCTAGTAAGAACGAAGGTTCTATACTCATCAGCCTTGTGGTCTGTCTGAGACCTAGTCTGATTGAGAGAAAGAGGGCGCTAAGTGTAACAATGACACACACGTTGTTTAAAACTAATGCCGGCTGAAAACGGCTCGCGCCGGGCATGCAGTGCAACAGCCGTTCGCTATTATCCGGATGATGTGATGCCAACACACGCTTGCCGTCCTAACGAGACTCGGCCCCATAAGGGCGACCGTTCTGGACGTTCATATCTCCAGCCAGAGTGACTGTCAGAGTTATGTGTCGATCTAAGCAGAGCAGCCAGATCCAAGTTAGAGACGTTTCTGTCACCTACTCCGCTACAGTCAGTTGAAACGTACACATATACAGTGAATTCTTTTCGAACATTTGGCGCTTAGAGCTGGCTTTAACTGATCTTGTCCAGTGGACGACAGAGTCCACTGCTAACGGGAATCCAGTCTAACAAAGTCGCTGAGGCCGTCTTGTTGAGGGCTATACTTGCTTAAGCCCGACTGGTAGTGTCGGCTGTGGAGTCATCTGAATGTACAAACAGCACAATGTATCAGTACGAAGACAGCCAATGCTGCCAGTTCGTTACGTTGACCACTGTACTGGATTCCAGTTTTCGAAAGGCAGAAAGCACAGACATTCAACATGTCTGTCGTCCGTGTAGGGCGGCTCGTTGATCTATCTCTTTCAAAGTGCGAATGTTGAAGGCACCTACATTACTTCGCGTTCTAGGTCTAAGGAAAGGGGCGAGGAGGCCTGAAGTTAGATGATGTGAGGTGTGACTTACCGACACACCGTTATTATGATTAACTGTATCTATTGTGGGATCTGCAGAGTGATTACTAGAAATAATGGTCGAGAGGCGGCTGAGAGCTAGATTCTACAGGACAGTGGAGGAGGGGTCAGTAGTAGCATATTTTCGCGTATTTACCCTGCTGTATGCAGCAAATAGGGCTACCCGGTTTATACTGCGAAACGGCCGATGTAGTATGAAATCACTTGTGTTATTATTATCCATGGTTGTATGTGATTTGAGATACTGCCAGAACGCCCAGACTTAAACAAAAGAACGATTAGGGTTCTCAATCAAAGCTTCGGCTCAAAAACCCGTATCGCAAGACAGCGGGTGGGTGACAATGCACCAAAACTGGCACCTTTTCCGGAAAAGGATGCCAACCTTCTTCCAGTCCCCAACCCGAAGGACCAAAATACTGTGGTTTGTCAGACCTGTGTCTGTTGGCTTCCCTGTTGTGAGTGACTGTCGGTAAGACCATCGCACTGTCCAGTTTAGTCCAATGGGTCTTCCAGGTCCAGGTCCAGTCTCATTGCCGATTCCGGAAACTATTCAGGGTGGTTTATATTAGCTTCCGCAAACCTGTGAGTTATTAGTTTTTACGCCTTAAAAAGAGTGTGTGCACAAGCAGGCACTGAATTTTCTCACTGCGCTAACTTTAAATTAACGCAGTATGGTGGACATTCTTGATCATTTTAAGTGAAATTTTGAAGAAGGAGAAAGGTAATGATATATAACTTGCCTGTCGTTGTAAACTCAGTCTATGTAAACGAGTCTTGCAGTTAAACCTAATGTCCTCTATGTAGTTAGATTGGACTGGAGCGGTTTATTGATTGAAGAAAGTTCAGCCAATCAGTGTTCGCGCATAAGGTGCTATAGACAGGATTATGGTCAAGTCGACGGCAACTAATCACAGACGACGGTCAGCTGCTGTTGAATGCGTATCTATTTCGAGCAACCGAGTTGCTGGATGCAGGGTCGTGGAACAACACCGCAATGAACTGGCCAGTCAAAACGCGAAAACGCTTGTCGCTTAATGACAGTCAAACTACCGTCATTTCTTTATAAAAAGGTGTTGTTTTTCCAACACATTAAAATTGCTTAGTGTCGCTCAGGCTTCTGTTCTGATTTTTCTGGATTTGGTAGCTCAGTACGCGACAGTCCGTACATAGTAAAATGAAGTTACTGAAGTTCCGGAGTAGAATACTTACCGGAAACTTTGGGCTAGAGATAAAACCACCCAAGAATTCAACTCTCATGAATGGGAACAGTTGAAAAGAGAGATTCAACGTCATTTGTATACATCACTTCTGGACCTTTAGTGTGGCAGTTAAATTATTTTGTGATTTTATCCCTGACCAGAATTGTAGTACAGGTATTCCACGTAATTCAGATACCAAATGTCACGACCGTTTCCTTTAATAAGAACAATGCGAAATCGGGATCTGCCGTACAAGGTGAAAAACACCAAAATACAGTGCTCTTCAGCTAGGAATGACAAAGTCGAAACCAGTCAAATTTGTCCGCCTCAGGAAATTATTCGTTTCTTAAATGGTCTATGGCGCGCTAGGTCCACTCCGTTCTACTCTTGTACTAATCTGCGAACATGAAAAATTAGACAAATTTGCGGATAGTGAATGTTGCCTTTTATATACATATCGGCCGTACAGCCGACAATTGGCAGTACTGCAGCCTCAACGGCGAGTTCGAGTTAGATCAGCGAGCGTCTTATGGGGGGTTCTAGATTCGAGAGATAAACATGGGGAAAGTCACAAGAAAATTGTAGCTACATCATTGCTGAAATCACCCAAGTTCTCCAGGTGTTAGAAGAACGAACATTAGACGAGCTCGTAATAATGAAGGTCGCGTGGGGTTTGCTGTGGTTTGATCAACTTGTGTTGTGTCTGAAAGGATTGACCGAACTGTATGCCCATTTGGTAATGGTGTGATTGTTATAAACAAGGGGCGTCTTAAACTGGCGTTTATCAATGCGCGCTACAGCGTTTGTTTTCATTGAGGTTAACACATGCCTGTTGAGTGTGAATGGTAAGAGCTTCAGTACAACGTCACACCGCGACACCGTTTTTCGCGGTCTCAAAATGCTGTCTGCAGTTGTTGCTTTTTGATTACATTACTATGCTGTTGACCTGGTAATATTTTATACTTTTCAGTCGAGTTATTTAGCTTTGGTTTTTATCTATGGACGCTCGTACTTTTTTCGTAGATTTAACCGCCAAGTGAGGACGTGACCCGGACTATTCTTGGTCACATAGTTTTATTCGATATAACGAACGAATACTTGTTATTCACTTCGTCTTAAACATGCGGACATCCGATTTCCGCCCCTACCTCTCTTACTTGTCCAGGCCAAAAAATAATGTTTTGTGTTTACGTTTGACAACGAAATACAATTGAAAGAAGTCATTCCGGTTTTGTGCACCAAAATTGTCGTTTATCTTTTACGTGTGCTTCGACTCACAGTAAACGATGACACGCTGAACTAAGGTTTCCTTTTGGTTTAATTCATCACAAGACCTTTCAGGTGTGAAGCTACACTAAAACTATTTTTGAAGACGTTAGCAACATTGCGCTCACATTATCCTGTCGGTTACAATGTAAATTGGACACGGATGGACATAAAACCTCATTAGATTCAAAATCTACATGCTGAACACCGCAAGTCACCCACAGGTGCCTGTAAATTTAATGACCGGATCATGAACCCACCGATTATTTTAGGTTCAGGTTCGCAACCTTCAGTCATAATTTCAAACTTACCTCGTTTGTTGTCTTTTATACAATGAAAAACTTTGTGAAACCAACTGTAAGGCAACCGATGGGAGGTAAACTTACTTGCCACGTTGAGATTGTTCACTCTTGGTGTAATTTCATTCTGCTATTCTTCTCAATAACATGTCATTATGATGTAACATTTTTGGTGGCATAGCCAGGTTGTTCGTTTTATTTTATATTTAACCACTTAACAAACCTCTTTGTTTACAATCTGTTAGGTACAGTACCATAAAACAAGATAAGGGGATTCGTGTACCATTTAACAAACGCTTGGCAGCTTCGGAAGAAGTGAAACGCGTTCGTGAGATTGGACACAAATTGAAAGAAGCCAGAGCTGCTCGTAAGCGTGCAAAACGTTTGAAGGAAGAGGAAAAACGACGCCGAAAACAAGAAAACGAAAAGCGATCCGAGATAGTTGTTCCAGTATGTGCTCTCTTGTCTATTATGTATACGTACTTTTTGTTTTAGATTAAAAATGTTGCGAAAATCAAACGGATGAAGAAAACCCAACTGAGAACTATTGTGAAACGGTGAACTTTGTATAAAAAACACTTTTTTTGAATCTTATTAATTGTTTCTTCTCTCCCGCTCCGATTCGTAGTTTAGTCCTCACGTGCCGGTTTAACTGCTAGTTGCAGTGATCGTACTTTCTCTTTAAAGGCTTGGCCGATGTTTGTTGAGTGTCGACTCTCCCAAGCTTCTTTGAAGTAATTGCTTTGACTTAACCAGGTCATAGCATCTGGGTTGGGTTCTGAAAACGAAATGATTGACTAACTTGAGCACTTGTTATTATCAGTTGCCCACAGTGGATGCCGGACTCATATTTCAGGTTGTTATTTTTTGTTATTAGCTGTTTTGTGGTATTATCCAGTTTGATGTGTATCTAAGAAATATTGGGGTACTCCCGGTGCGTAGTCCTGCTTTTATTTTAGTCTCTGGGCTCTTTCGTGAAGAAATGTTGATTGTTGTTTTGGGTAAGTTGGCATTTTTTTCTAATGGGGGTCTGCAGAAAGTTCCAATTGTATCCTATAAAGCGACTGGAAGATGTTTTCATATTTTATTTCAAAGTGGCAGTTTATGACGAACAATTACATCCGTTATGTTATCGCTACGTATACGTGAATTTACGTAATATCTATTAAATATATAGTTTGAGAATACCTTAGGGACCCGTTATGTTGTCATCTGGCTGTGTGATGAAACGCTGCAGTCGGTGACTGGATGTTAAAATCAGTTATTTTATGGTTTTACCTCGAGCCCTAACGTATCCATATCGGGTTCTCTTTGTGTAAGAAATACGATTGGGCAGCTTCACTTTCTACATGTTGGGCAAACTGACGCAAAGTTCGAGCTGTATCCTAACTATTCACATCACCGTGTGAATTATTGAAATGTCAGCTTATGGTTGGTTTTTGTGTTATTCACGTCTGATCAAGAATAATGAAAAATATGGATTTTATACACGGTCTCAGATTGGTGTTGTCATATTTGATTGGAAATGAATTTCAAACATTCAATATCTTACCCCGACGCACGCAATCGGAAAGGTAGCGAGCCATCAAGTAATGTTCTGCTTTTATCTCAAGGCATTGCAGAGTACTTTGCAATGTTACAGTGTAGTCCGGCACAAATTCCACTTCCTGCGACACTTTGGATAACAATTCAGATAGATTCCATGATTCGGGAAGCTCTGGGATCAGGCGGTTGATTGCTGTAAAGAGATTTTTGAAAACGGTTCATAGTTAGTCTGAGTGATAAAAGGCATGTCAAGTTCGCAGCTATTGCCATTTTACTCGAAACAGTGAAAATACTTAATCCATGAGATATTAACACTTTCATTTGCTCGCTGATATAAAACTGGCAAGTTGTACGTGACAACAACCAGTGATCAAACCAATCAAATAATTTCAGTATTTCGTGCACCAATGGTAAAATCAATTCCACAGGATCGGTTGCGTCGGGACTTCTTTTCCACACTGAACGGGCCGATGACTGATGAGAATTATTTCACCAATCGCAGTCAGTTCTAGATTACGATTGTGTATCAATATCCTGAACGGTTTGACCGAATAAACTAGGTAATCTGCTGCTAGATTGTTTGGCGATCGACAAAGGCTCGTTCTTCGTGCTTGCTACAATCGATAGGTGTGTTCTAAATTGCAGTCGACAGTTAATTAACAGTTTGCTCCGACGTGCGCTGATGCGATGACTGATCTACCCTGCCAGCATATTTGTCATTGCGAATGCAACTGAACTCGTATGTCACGTCAGAGACGGACTGGTCGATTGGATGTATATCACTGTTATGGGGAGCCAAGCTTATAGTGCAGCTGAATAGGTGCGTTGCAATGCCGATGTCAGTCTGCGACTCAATCTGTAGGTGGAATGGTCACTCTTGAAGTGGATTTGCAGGAATATGTTCCATTTTCGCATTGTTGATTGTCCTTTGTGATAATAATCCACCTCTACTGTTCGGTCTGCTGTGCATATCTCTGGCTCTGTGAAACAAGGTTCTCACCAATCCACGTTTGTAGGCATTAGGTACGAAGCCAGAGAATTGAAACTGTTGTTTGCCTCATGCAGGTTTATAATAATCAGACTGTTCCAACGTCCCTTTCTGTCATCCGGTAATAGGAATGTCTAAGAAAGTTAAACATGTTGAGCTCCACCTCACAGGCTGTAATGGCGTTTGACTGAATGGAGGTTACCTTTCAAGCATTCCCAAGAATGTACCACTAATGTGGAACCCAACGAACCACTGATCATTAGGTCGTCAAATTGATTGCAATGCCATCAAATCACCCGGTGTAATCGAGCGCCAAACATATCCTAACAGCCAGTCACTTAGTCGACTTGGTTAAATCGTTCAAGCTGTTACATAATCGTAGCCCGAAATTGGTTGCGGTTATTGAAGCAATTCCTTTCAGACACCAGCCATTCTCGTGTGCGAAGAATATTGGCTGCCACTGATCTCCTTGTTATGGATCTGACTGCATTACTAGAACGCGATAGCTTGAAATTACTTGATTGGTCCGTCCACTTGTTATGACGTACAGTTTATATAATTTTATGTTACAGACTTATGAGGGCAAATCAAAATGTTAACATCTCTGTTTGACAAACTTAATGGAGGGAACCTGGTTTTTTAAACCTTACTGGCTTATCAGCGCCTATAAGTACGTATGTCGCGGTGTCTGAGCGCATTTAATGAGAAGTTTACACGATCATTTGAATCACATACTTAGCTTATTCATCTGTTTGCAATGCTGTTTTAGATTCCTTGCGGTTATTTGAGCGAAAGTTACTTATAACCAAAAGATTATATATATGTAACACAAATAGTAATGTATCGTATGTATAAACGAATGACAAACTAGGTAACAGTGTTTAGACTTATCAAAATCCTGATGGCTCAGTAGAACTATTTTTTGTGGTTCACTGATTGAACGAATGGAGGCTTGCGGAGTGTGACGGAGGGATGGGTTGATGTGAGAGTAATCTTTGACTTGTAATCCGTTTGCAGTGTGAGACTGTTCAAGCCTCGGAGACAAAGTCCTCTCGGTGCGACCGTGTCCCGCCTAGCTCGTGTCACCGAGTCCGGATGTATTGTGTCATTCCCGTTTCAAACTTCTCATAACGTGAACACGTTATGACTTGATAGCTTTTTGTTTTGACAGTGTTCCTGACCAATGACAGTCTCAAACCATGAGCGGGAGTAGGTGGACGCAAGATAGAGTGGTACAGACACCAGCGGTGCCGGATGGGCTGCGCCTGCCAGCCGTGTCTGGTGTACAGTGAATGAACACGGCTGTCTACCAAGGTCGCATTGCATTTTAGAATGTAGGGTAAAAGTCATAAAACGTCGTGCCGCGTCGAGATATTAAATACAAAGTGTCAACGTGATTATTAGTGCGGACATGGACAAAAATGTGTCAAAAGTGTGTCATTTATAAGTGTCCGGTCAAGAGGACGCATACACCTTCTGGCCATCAGGGTAAAAGTTACCCTTGCTTACCGCAGTGACGCTGAGAAGCACATATTAATTCTCTGTTTTATGTTTGAAACTATGTTGTTGAGTCGATTGCCAATGTTTTAGTCGGCATCTGGAATTTCGCCGTAGTTCTCAAAATCCTTTATTTAAGAAGTGAAAGTAGTACAGTAATATAAAACGAATCAGGTGGCCGTTGGTTACCTGTGAATATTGTTTCTCCGAAAAACATGAACGCGCCGGCTTCAAATTGTAGATGCTCTTCGCTCACCTCCACTAACAGATTTCCTTGAAGAACCAAAATGGCGTAATCAGCTCTTCGACCAGCAGTGTAGAGCGTGTTTGTCTCCCTTTCTGGCCTTTAGGCAGGATCGAAGTTGATTGAAGCACAAAGTTAGCGCAAAATCAATCTTAGAGTCAATCTGGAAGACTTAACTCGTATCACTACCCATTCAAACGGAAGGCTGCCTCAAATTACCTCGAGCCAGTTTTGCTCAGAATGTGGTTTACACGCCTTTTTACTTAATGAGGACTACGTAATGAAGTTTAGTTCAAAGCGTTGAAACACTAGATCCCAGTGTGTAGGTTTTTATTGAAACAGTTTTACATTCCAAACCTGTGTTGTTTTATTTGCTTACGATCATATTTTCAACGACGAATTTATTATTTTCGATGGTCTGGGTACTGGATCTTGATGGGTTGTAAAGATATTTCAGTGTTATATTCTTCCGTGTTCTCTGAGGTCGGAGAAGAACGTCAGGTTGGATTCTTGTGTTTGTGTAAAAAATTTTCTTAGTGAACTGGAGTCTCATTAATTGCTACTCCTAGTAAAGTTAGGACCTGTGGCAATTAAACATCAATGATGTATTGCTGTCTATGATGATGACGATGGGGCTCTATTCCATATGCAGTTTAAAAGGTAATCTACGGAAAACAACAATAATAGCAGGGTCCTCATTGCTGCAGCACGCAGGCAGGTGTCTTGTCTCTTTCTAATTTGGTCATATTTATATCGTTCATTTTTGATGTGAATTACCAGGTGTCGACAGGTTGAAAAACTGTTTTCATCTTTCACTATGTGAAATATTAAGACACGTAAACCGGTTGCCGTCAAGCTGTCCAAACACAAACGAGAGCTGTTATGGTAAGCAAACCACAAAGAAATATCGTTATTTGTGATGACGAAATCCACCAAACATATTCTGACAAGCCAGCCCTGCTTCAAAGTGACAAATTGTTTTTGTCTTGTTGTCTTTCGTCATGTTACTGCACGATCTGCACTGGTTTACCGGCTGTTTACAAGGAAAGCACGTAGTTGATCGTAAACGTCGTTGATAGGCTGAATATGGACTGGTACCTTGTCTCGTTCATTTTTACTTACGGTGAACGCCTCTTTCAGTGTATCATTCCTCAGCATTAGAAAGTGTCTTTCAACAGCGTCAGTTTCCTTGTGAACTGTGAACATTGTGATTTTAATTTTTCGATACGGACGATTCGTAGACCAACGAACTTTCAGTAGATTGGCGATATCTGTTTACTTGCACAGTGTTTGTCTTACTTTTCATAAGTGCAAACTATCCGTAGGAGACTGTGGGATGACTGTACCTGTTCAAACTTTCACTAATGAATACTTGTGTCAGCCTGCGGATTTTCGTGTAAAAGGTTCACCAGCCGCATTTCAGCATGTTTTACTTACGGTGACGGAAATGTCTTCGAAGGAGTAGCCCATAAATTCAGTTCAAGCGCACAGCTGATTATCTGATATTGTCAGTCACTGTTTGTACACAGGTTCCGATGTATGTTAACATAGTAATTTTATAATTTTTGGCGTTGAGTCACACCCGTAGGTACTATGATTAGCGCTGCCGTTGGCCCTGACAGTGGTCCACGAATCAGCAGAGTAGTAAATAAGTACGAATGCGTGGCGAAGAAAAATAAAGGAAGGAAAATAAACGAACACAAGGTCAATTAATTTTCACAAAACAGAAGAGTCAACAAGTTTGCATATACAGGCTCGCCGCTGACCACGACACAATGCAGTGTCAGAGAGTGATCCCAACCCGTAATATGGGTGGCCACGAACTTCCTAAACAGGTAGACGGCACCTACCGATCTTGCTCAGTGGGACAAACAAGGCTTTCAATGCCCGTGACCACGTCACCACCTGTCGCCTTGTGTTTCCTCCTAACCACCATCAACCATACTGAACAATGCACGATGCGGAAGACGCTTCATCGGCATACAGAGTACATAGCCCAACCAGCGGAAACTGCACATTTTCACTATCGCGAGCTTGTACACTTCCAAAACACTCGTCGATGGGCCGCCGTGTTGCTCGTAAAATCAGCCCAGTTCATATAGGCTAACTGGTGGAGACAACAGTGACCGAATACCAGGGGTTCATACGCATTTTCTGCACGTACTGACCGGGTCCATGATCCACAGAGCAAAAGGAATCGCACACACGCATTATAAACTATGCCTTTAGTGGACATCTTCGCGACATCGCATGTGACGGAGATTAACGAATGCACTACGTGCTTTCTCTGTCCTCAGGGACACCTCGTCAGCAATATTACAATTTCATGAGACGACACTACCCAGGTGGATGAAACAATCGACAGTCTCTAGCGGCCTGCCAGTGCTAGCAAAAGTTAGGGTCAGTACCAACCCAATCTTGTCACAACATCCTACACTTTGAAGGTGTAAAGTACATACCATACAGACTAACCATATGAGCTAGCCATATGAGTTATCCTCTGCAGAAGAAATATATAGGGCAGTGTTGTTCCCATACTCAAAACCTGAGGAAAGCTTCACTTTGGGACCTCTGAATGCTGCTTGCAGAGTATTATCGATCAGAAATTTGAAACGCTTTGGTGAAATCGAATAAGAATGGGTGTTAGAGACGGGCAACGCAGGCACTGGTTATTGTGCACTGGATTTCAACCTTCAGCGGTCCGTTTCATATTCCAGTATTCTGCTAGTATGTAATCCATTTCCAAATGCAATTCACATATTGTTGGAATGATGCACTGGTGCCGTGTTCTCTTTAGGAATTGGTGCTTTTTTCTTTAGTTACACGGTTGTGGGTATCTCCAAACATTCACTCACTTCCTAGTAACCAGCGACACACTATATAGGGACGGACTCATAACTTCAGTTCAGTTTATCACCAAAGAAACACCTGTAGTTATTGTGCAGTCTCTTTTACTTATACATACGTAAATTGGCAGTTTCAGGTACTTGTTAGGGACTCACTCGTGATCGAATTCCTTCAGAATTGCTCCGTTAAGAAAGCTCTGTACCACTGATATGTGGATGTATCGCGAGTGGAAGGACTTTACTGCTGTAATAACAAAATGTTTTCTCATGTTATTTTGCATATTGTTGGTTATGTTTCGACAATTTTACTAACAAATTGTTTTACTCAAAGCACTTTATTTTTTCTTATTCGATGATCAATGTTTTAGTTGACAGTGGTGTACATTCTACCAAAGTTAAACTATAAACAGGTCCGTTTACTGTATGCATGAATTGTTCAAATAATGACATTAATAAATCTGTTCAAGCGTGTAGTGAATGGTTTACTCTGGTTTCTGTTTTTCTGTAGGTTGCGTTATAAAGCAAAGGTAGCGCTTATTTTCTATCATTAACTTATACAATTTTAAATATAGAACGGGCAATTTTATACAAAAATTTTCTCCGCGGCTTCACTGAACTGGTAAATACGAGTTAGGTATTACTCAGAATGTCACATGCACGACTTTCTCAAGTTTGTGAGTCGACTTTTGTAGTTCTCTTTTTGTGAATCTTGATGAGTACTTTTCTTAGTGAACGACTCTGAAACCAACTAACCAATGCACCGTTGACGCATGAGCGTTTAATAACCAATTTTCAATTGCAAGCTTGCGGACGAAAACACTACTCTCGGATTTTGCTAGAAACAGCATTTTGGTACACATCGCAATGTAAACAGTTTACAGGTTGAAACATTTGGAAATATCTGTAAATGACACTTAATGAGGTTCTTAATCCAAAGTTTGTCGAAAACACATGGGTAAACAATTAAACGTCGTTTCTGTTTGTGAATATCGAACGATTCATTTCCAAATTGCAAATCGTTTTAACAGGTATTGGTTGCTTCAAACAGGCTGTAAGTGTGAATCGGTCACGGAAAGGTCGGCAGCCCGCTTAAACTTGTGTTAAAATCCTTAGTCACCACCTGTTTTGACGTGTGCAGTAGGTGTATCGTACGTCCGAAAGAATTGCTTGATGCTTGTAACAGGACTGCCGAAATACTGGCTCACTTATACGAATATTGCTGTACTTAAATGCCTGATATAAGTCACACATATAAACCCGAAGAAAATCTGCAAGTCATACCGACCCTCGTTGAGAAGTACGCAAGTAAATTCTGAGATGGGTAATCCAATTCATTGAGTGTTTAGGAAGAAATCGATACTATAAAACTAATTAATTTGCTGAATCCTGCATTGCATCATCACCCATGGAGCGCAGGAAGTTATTCGACTTCGTTCTCTGTATAGCGATTTTCTTACTCAATATTAACCGAGTGCTGCTTCCAATTCAACTGCAAATGTGACATGGTAGGCACGTAATCGTCACCCTTCTGAATTTCCATACAATGTGTGACAGGTCTGTATTGTCTTTGCTGGCTACTGTTCTTGAGACATGAATGTGTCCCTCAAATCAACAAAAGCACTGAACTTTCAAACCAAAATTCGCGAATTTATTGAGCGAATCGGTATTTTTGCAGGTTTTATGTGCACATATTAATGTGTATAAATCGGGTAGTGTTACTTTCTGGTAAGTTCGTTTACAGCTTGCGATATATTTCCGCTTCTATGCTGTTTCCACCGACAACGTGAAGTTTACATGCCCTAAACGTTGTTTTACTCACAGTAACAGCATATAGCGTTTTCGATCATGAATTAGTAAACTCCACTTTTCACATGTCCCTTAGGATAATCCAACAAGAAACTCTAAGAGTCAACAACAAATGGAGTCGCATGACCTATGTGCACACGAACAGATTGACAGATACAATGATTGATTGGCTCTTATGGAATGAGAAAGCAATGATTCGCTCGGCACATGGAGTAACGGAAGTCAGTTTGCCTGTACAAAGTTGCCAGGTTGATGGTGACACAGACTAACACGTACGCGATGAATACGGAGACCGTGGGTGCGTCCGTACGACATCACAACCACACGGGCAACGCCTCTGGCAAACTGGTCGTCCGCCTACGGGTATCTGAACAGTTCACTTGGGCCTCGATCGTCTTCGTCGTCCGAAAGGCGGCATAAGTCAAGAAATTCCTGCTGAAGTATTAGGACGACAGACACCCGAGCACCAGGTCGATGGCTACCGTGACAACTGTGAGCAGTGCTGAAGCACTCTGTCTTTTGTTTTGCAATAGGGCATTGACTAACTGGTGATATAGTTTCGTATCACTGGGTCTACTGTATTATGGGGTTTAACGCAATATCAACTGCAAACTTAACAAACTGCACAAGTATGACACCTGTGATTTGCCTCACACAAAAAACTGGTGGAAAAGAACTATAGAGAGAACAATGCGAGAAAGGCTGAAACTAACTAAAATTGTTGGTTAGTTCCATTTTTCAGCAGATACCTTTCAAAATACATTAGTGAAACGAAGCGGATAGATTGTGTGCATCCAGTAGTTGCTTTCTATTTTGGTTTGTCTGGCTGGTTCGTTAGAGGCTACCTGTTGATACATTTTTGTACTTACTCAACAACTCCCAGCGTCTCGACTAGCTATAGCACTGTAATGCGGCTGATTCAGGCTAGCCCAGACTCAGTCTTACAGTTTCAATATCACAGTATGCAGCAGATTAACATTAGACGGTTCGTCTCGTCTGAATTACGCTTATGTTGCCTAAATCCAAAGGGAACTTGCAGTAGTTTACCACCTACCCCAGACACTATTTGTCCAAACTTGGAGACCAAGATCAATCGTTCAGAGTGCTTCAGAACTGCACACAGTTGTCACGGTAGCCATCGACCTGGTGCTCGGGTGTCTGTCGTCCTAATACTTCAGCAGGAATTTCTTGACTTATGCCGCCTTTCGGACGACGAAGACGATCGAGGCCCAAGTGAACTGTTCAGATACCCGTAGGCGGACGACCAGTTTGCCAGAGGCGTTGCCCGTGTGGTTGTGATGTCGTACGGACGCACCCACGGTCTCCGTATTCATCGCGTACGTGTTAGTCTGTGTCACCATCAACCTGGCAACTTTGTACAGGCAAACTGACTTCCGTTACTCCATGTGCCGAGCGAATCATTGCTTACTCATTCCATAAGAGCCAATCAATCATTGTATCTGTCAATCTGTTCGTGTGCACATAGGTCGTGCTACGTCATTTGCTGTTATCTGGTCACTCCTTATATCATTCTGAATTAATATAGGCACAGCTTCACTTGATGATGTTTTATACAGGCCCTATTTTTTCGCATTTGTTAGAACTAGAAAATGCATACTTGTTTCTGTGTTCGTACTTATTACCAGTCCTTGTATAATTTGTTTATTAGCATCCGCTGTCGATCGTGGGCATCGAAACAATTCATCTTGTCGCTGTTGCATGTAGAACACCTACGCCGCGTGTAGGCAAGCGAAACAACTTCACAATGGTTTACGGACACCGTATGATAACTCTACTGGGTCAAGATTCAATGATTAAAGTTACCCGCTCTTTCATGTGGCCGCTTATTATAGGTTTCTGTGTGACTAGACATCTCTGGTTTGGTCAGTGAGGTGCGCCAGTATGCATGAACAAATTCGACGTGAAATATTTGACCGCAGGCCTACATGAAATCAAGTGGTTATTTAGGTTGGCGAGTTGCATGAAACTTAATCGGATAAATTAAGTCACGTACTCATTGAATGCTGACGGTGGTCTGGTTAATCCATTTGTGAACATTTTGGCTGTAAGAAAGTGTACGCATTTGGTTAAGTTACCGCGCTGGTAGTTCGTCTATTTCTGTGATTTGGAAAATCTGGCACGGACTGCTGGTATTGTTGCTGCAGACTTTCACAACCATAATAGGTTTGCTGTTTGTACCAACGGCCGAAGTCGATAACACGGCACAACCATCGTTGGGCTACTCACTCTGCTTCATCACTTTGAGTATTCGTCGCGCAAACTACCAGCTACAGTGTTGCCATGGAAACTTGTGTTTTGAGTCAAGAACGCGAATGACACAACGATGGTTTATTTAACCAAGGAAGAATTTATTTGATGCCATAACGAGTAAGTTCGTTTAACTGCCTTTGACCGATTACGGTTGCCACAAACCTTTCCTCATAAAGGTTAGTTGATCTGCTGCAATAGTCGTTCGTGTTTTTTTCATTCTGTCAGTGGTTTGTCTGCAGGCATTGGTAGTGTTCGTGCATCTGGCGTGCGTTCTTTTCTGCTCAGATGAACATGCCATTTGCTTACCTGGCTTTCGTAAACCGGACATCGATGTTTCTCCTTTCTGATCAGATTTACTGAGCCGCAGTGTTCCACTACCGTGTACAGTCCATTCCTGTATGCGAACAACTTCTTATACTCCGTTTTTTTGTTGAGACCTGACTACATCTATTTCCGTACTTGAATTCTGAAGCATGTTCCAACATATTGCATTGACTTGATAACATAGCAGTTGACTGTTCCTTGTTAGCCCTCTTTGCAGCTGTCTGGTTCTGGTTAGTTAATCACCACACTACTGCTGACTCATATGAATTCATCCGCTGGTCTTCTTACAAGTCTGTTTCTTAATGAAGTGGCAACGATGTCGTTCACCCAGTTCCTCGCTGTAACTTGTGGTGAAGACCGGCGGACTAATCGAATAGATGATTATCTTTCTTAGCCCCTTCTTTTCTCCACCGCCCACTCTTTGATTGTGCATATGCTTTTTATCAGCCAGTCCGTTCGACTAAGCAGGGTATCGTATTGTGCGAACTTTTTTTATTCTTAGGCTCTCCGAGCAGTTCCGAAACTCTTCACTCTCGAAACATGCACTCTAATCAGTCAGTGTGCCTTGCATGATCCTTTGGTTTGCAACGATGTGTTTCATCATCAGTGTTTACACACTGATCAATTTTGAGCGCCGCCACAGTTCACCTTGTAATATGTTCCTTCTCAGGGACCTATAGTCGTTAACCGGAAGATACCTGCATGCGCACTGGCAACAGTCCTCTAACTTCATCGGTTGGGACTGACTGAGTGGTCTACTGATCCAATTGCTTACTCTTCCCCAGTAATTGACACTGCTAACAAACCAGTAGGTCATTGATAGTAGCATCTTTTTCTTGGCCAGCGTGCTCTTTGTTTCAACATTTACTAGATTCGGTGACATCTTCAGTGACACAGTTGATGATAGCCTCTCACAAGTGTATTGTATGTCTGCACGTATTGCTGACAGGCTTCTCTTATCCCACGTCGACACGTTAGGTCTTAACAAAGTTCAATCAGAAGTCTCACAACTGAACTCTGATTGCTTTCATTTCCGGACTATCCGAGTTTCACGAATCCTGTCTTCAAGTCAAAATCTAGTCATCCACTTCCCGGATCGTCTTTTTTTTCACTTGCAGTTATTTAAGATCATATTTTCTTTGTTTTGACCCGTCTGACTATTAGGAAGTTTTCTAGTGGCGCTTAACGCATGAGACAAATATTCGAAAGTCAATGGACGGGTAGTAAGAACAGTTTTGAGCTGTTTCCAGACTCCTACTGATATTCCCTCCATAAACTGATCAGTCACACACGCTGTTTCGGCAACTTTTTCAACTTCTGACAGTGCTGCTTACAGAGAAATGACGCAGATAAAATTGTCATCTCTGTGGCCAATCCAGGCACCCTCAAACTGTCGCATTGCTTGCTGACGGCCGGCAAAGCCGCCAAACTCGGCAATCAGCGTTTGCTTTGCAGCGTCCCGTTTCAACTTCTCAGTGCATCTTTGCGACGATTCCATACTCCTTACCTGTCTTTAAGAAGTGACCGGTAAATCACCAGTTTTGGCCGGTTTGTGTTAACCTCGATTACTACGGCTACGTACTCGAAGGCCTCCAATTAGTTCATAGCGCAATCATCACCGAAAGCTTGTGACCACGACGTCTTTATTCACAAACCTGACCTCGGTATAAACTGTTGTAGGCCAAGATCATGAATGGCGGGAGGATGAGTTTTGCGACAAGTGGACATAGGCAACATGTTTCAACAACACAACAAACATGAACACGTATCTGCACATACTGATAATCTTGAAACGATCCATTTGCCACTGACACGTTCTTTTTGTGAAACGCTATTTATTGCCAGAATTCCTTGGTGTTTTTCACATTTCCCACACGATGTTTTCAGTGCCCCAATACGTGCGTCCACCCGATTACTCACAAGCAGCATAATCTGATCGTACATATTTACCGCATTTGGGAGGTGAAAATTGCTCACAGTTGAAGCCAGTTCTCCCACACTTGATGAGTTACAGTCGCTTATCATTTCATTTCAACTTTCCTACTTTTTTCAAAAGTAAACGCAATATGTTCAGGACCTACATCCGTGATGGCCACTAGTTAACCATTCCAGTGACCAGCACCAACGTCAAACTCTTCCTACCTAGCGGCATCAGCCACTGATATAGGACCCTTCTGAGTGTTTCTGAACATCATTCCGCTCAGTCATCTTTTAAGTAAAACAACGTGGTGAATAGATGCTAAAAACGGATCCACGTTTGTTATATTTGAAAAAATCAAAGTGCGTTTGTATTTGCATTTTATCTGAACGAGCAACCACCTACATCTTTTTGTATTACTTGCCTACGTTACCTATTTCGTTTGTTATCAAGTCTTTTTATATGCTGTAAACGACTTGAGCCAGTGTACAAGTATTACTGGGAGTTATTCATATTCATGCTAAAATTAGCTTCAAACACCCGGCTGACTTTCCTGGGCTTATCGACGCTAAAGTGGTGGCGTCAACACTTGTCTTGTCGATCAACCATTGTTAGTCTGAGCGATGATACGTGGGACAGCCAGTTTGTCACTCTTGCGTGATTAGAACGTTCGTATACGCGTCCACACTGCGCTCACCCAAGTTAACACGAGCACATTCACACTTGAACAGCTTTAGTTGTCCTTCCAAAAAACTTAAATTGGCCAGTGACAGTCGAATTTGATTGAGTTCATTAAAACTGCCGTATATTGGGATCGAGCATTGTGAGCAGTAAAGCGATTCGGATATTGATCACGAGATTAACAGTTTTTAGGCCACACGTGTAGTACAGATTATACCTGTAGGGCTCCTTGAAGTTCATTCCAGTTATTAACTCGTTGCACATGTGCAAACCAACTATTGAATAATAAATGTGGTAACAGTGTTTTTCTCTCACTTTGTCTCCAGTCGTTTGTTCAAAGCGAGTTCTTTTAAATGGGACTTTCAGCATCTTGATGATTTAACGCATTGTATTACTCCGAACGCTTATTTATCTGTGCTCAGTACGTAGTTAATTGCAAAAATCTGCCGAATACACAGGGCCGATTTGGTCATTGCTGCGATTCATCTACACTTAATTATGACGATCACGGCTATTGTAAATATGTAATGAGTTATTATTCTCAACTTTTGTTGTACGTCATATTTGGGTAACCGACCCTGATTAACCAAAAAGCTTTCTGTTTTTCTTCACTTGAACATCCAATTTTAAATTAAGGGTTTCCGGTGTATCAACATGCTGTCACAAAATAGTAACCGAGGCTTCTAAAAAGTTTTTACTTAGTCTGCTGATCGTTTCAAACATGTAACCTTTGCACACTTACTTGTAGTGATATGTCTCAGAGCGGCAAGCTTCAGTTGAGGAGGCAATCGACTATTGCTTTTCCTGTTTATAGTTAAATATAGATCCGTGTGGACGTTGGATTGCTTTCGTCTCTGTCGTCGCACATTGTCCGCTTCGCAGGTATTTGCAGTTAATGCACAAAACATGAAAATGTTTTTTTAGCGGAAAGCATACACTATGAGCTTACTGGTTTGCCCGAATAAGATGAGAACATGCATATTGTGTATAAAATAAAAACAGTGATGTGCAACGTGACGTGTACTTTAAATGTGTAATTTACAATCGCCTTTTACATCACTGTTAAAGCTAACTGGAAGTAGTATTCACTGTTTCTGAAGAGGGCCGACTAGAGACGGACTTTAACTATATATGCACATTTTACCTCTATGTGGTTCACCACTGTGATACGCTCAGTACCTGTTGTCCGATGTTAAACTTTTGTTGCATATGAACAAAAATAAGTGAATTTGGGCCTATTTTCATGAAATACAACGGAGAACTTAGTTTATAAGTGCAGTATTTTGATGCAACACTTCAGGGTTTAGTTTGTATCGCCACATACTTCCTACCGTAAATGATTTTGTCTGCTACCGTTTAAGATGTGTATTTTCGTAGAATCGGTTTTTCTCTAGTACACGCTAGTTTTCACTCTGAAACTTCAACCAAAATTGTCCTGTCTCCTGCCATTTGCATCTGCTACTCCAAGCTTTCAACACTTTTCTAATGAAAGTGATTTTAGCTTCTCAGCTGTAATATATGTCAACTTATGGCTTTATACAAACGTCATAGGCTGCTTGTGAATTACAAAATAATTTACTCATTTCAAGTTTTTTATACAGTTTCTATTTTCCTGAAACTCACTGGCATTATTTTAGAGCTCTGTTTAAATATTGTTAGCGTTATACACAAACCTTACGTACGTTTACTTTATGAAAACTTTACGTTTAGAATTATTTCAAATATCTGTTATCATGAATATACTATTGCAACACTTTTCACCAAATATTTTCCAACCTTTTCAAGGGCATTATGGCCCACTTGCTTTTTTAAATTTAAAACTCGTCCACTTTGTTGCATGAATACAGCCTGCTAAGATCCAAACAAAGTAAACGTGTTTGTTCAAAAAATGAGGCAGGATTCCTGATCATCCTGAATATCAAGCGTTCATGGCCGGTCAAACAATTTCGTCCGAACTTACTGATCATATCAGTCTCGTCAATTATTTCTTCTTGCAGTATTTCTTCGATGATATCTTCCAGAGTAACTACTCCAATGGATCTTGCCTTAGGTCCGTTTTCTTGGTCACATTTGCTTGCCTCCGTAATGACTGCTATGTGTGAACTACCTGGATAGATTGCAAATATTACTAGACACTCTCAGTTGCAGCGACGGTCGTATGCTTACAGCATGTGTATATGGACAACCAATTGTTTTGGCAAATGTAAACTGAATACTTCCTTGCAACAAACTGTCATTAAGTGCACTGCTTAACTCACTTTCACATTCTCAGCATCTGTTGCTGCTGCACATTTACTGCTGACATAAAATACCTAACATAACCATCACCTGTTTAGGAATGCTCATGGTGGTTTTGTCCTACTTATTATCTCATTAGTTAAGAATCCTTGTGATCTAGTTTGTTTTACCGTGCTAAAATTCTATCTCTTTGTTTGATGTAGTGCTTGTTACGTTAATCGCTATGCAGATCATCCTGACTCTCAACCCACTTATTTTTCTACTTGATTGGATGCCTGTGAGGTCTGCTGATACCCACATCAAGTGTGAACTAACCTTATGTTTGATAACGACCGGGTATTATGAAACCGAATATGGATTTATGATAGATTGTGTGGATAGAACCTAACAATACGTATACGTCATGAGTGTCGCTTCCTTGAGGTCGCTTTACAGTCTAACGAAAATCATATTTTTTTAATCAATCAGTTACTATGTTAGACCACTCCAATGGTATCGATGTACACTTAATCCCTCACCGTATGAAATTTAAGGCATCAGGCTAATCTCAAATTCCGACAGTCGAATTTGCAGGGGTTTATCAGGTGGGATAAATTTATCGGCTTCCGTGTAGTTTAAAATATTAAAAGTATAGAGGCATCTTCTGCTCATTTATCTTTGTCCGTGAGTAAACTAAATATCCGTCACGTCCTCAAATGCCTTTCAGTTTTGGGAAGTCGTACGTGCCACTCAATTTGATTCACTTTTGGGGTCACAAACCAACAACCTGAAGATGCCAGCTTACTTCGGTAATATTGTGTTTGTTGAATAAATGCATGATACGTAAAACGGCATTTATATGGAAAATTTAAACTGATTGCATCTAGGTTCAGAAACGCAACCGCGCACAGGGAAACTGTCTGTTCAGAGGGCGTGCACTTTCTTTTTAAGTTGTATCGTTTTGCATCAATAAAGACACTCACTACGTAAAAAACTCTCGTTGGAATCCGAAAATGAAGTTTGCATGATGCTTATGGAGAGACCTATCTTTGTCACCTTTATGGAAACCTCTCTGTTTTGCGTACCTGCATCTTATTGTTTCTTCTGGCACGATGTTATCACGGCTAAAGCAGTTACTCAAAGTTCTGATTATAAATAACTTCCAGAACATATGGTTCTTGGAAAATGCATTAAAGAACAAGCTCAAAGAAACGTATTGTCACTTATGGAGGCAAGCCTTTGGATGCAGAGCGCTGTCCTAGTTTACAATGTTTGAAACTCGCGATTTGACAGGTCGCATGGTTCTTAACATGGCATGTTGTATGCTTGCTGTTACTCAGTGTATAACACGTCAACTTTTGGCGGGTTCCATTTAAAAAAAGGAAACAAAATAGCAACAAGAAACTTCAGATCTACATTTATATGCACATTATATGATTGTACTGGTCATCTTTTACTATACAGCTGGAATCTCAAGAATGTGTTATCATTCCTAGTCAGATCACGATACACATTTTACTTCAGTTTTGGGGGCGTGGCTGATCGAAGATGACGTATGTTATCTAGTGTTCAAACTCGTTCTAAGTTAGGGTAAATATTTGGCATATTAAAAGAGCTGATCATTTCTGAGTCATGGAAAGTTCACCGGTTTGTAGGATCAAACGAATCGAGACGACCGGTCGACAGTAACGCGATAGGCAAATAAGGGATACATGACCGATAAACGAAATCGGTGTGCGACCAAGCAAGTAATAAGACGAAGTGGCGATACTGGGAAACGGTAAGCGAGCCCTTGGCGCAAGTTTTACTTTCCAATGCGTGAAGCACATGTTTCTCTCCCTAATGGTCCAAGAAAATTTTTGGGTGCATTTGAAAGTTCACAACAAAAAAGGGTATAAATGACGACTGAAACCCAAACGTAGTTAATACTAAGTAAATAGGGTCGCTACACACCATCACCTTTAATAGCGTTTCAAACAATTTATATGGTGCCCATAAGGTTTTTATTCAGCTAAGGAAAACTCACCATCTTCAATTCAAGGATAATCGCGTCGTCTCCAGATGGTTAAGTGTTTTTAAAGAAACTGTTAAGACTGTTGCCGATGTTGTGAACGTTTTGGTGCGATGCTTACTTTCTCTAACGTCCCAAGCCGCTTTTGCGTTATAACTACTTTTCCACTTTTTATATAATTACACATTTTAACTGGTTGGATAACGATAACCATGAACCTGTTTAGTGCTAATTCGCGAACGGACTACTGAAGATTGCCAGAATGAATCGTCGGTTTGATCACTACACTGTAGTGAGCTTCGAAGGGAAATGTTGCCGTTGTTGGAAGTTGCCGTACTTCTTGTGTAAACGATGCCTGCGATCTTTGGAACTCCCATGATACGTCTGGTTTACTTCATGCATTTGTTAGCATTTGGCGGAAATAAGCCTTAGAGTTTCCGCTCGTAAATGGACCATAGACTTTACAACATGTACTGTGATGAAGCTATACTTTTTATTATCCAAAATCTACCGCGATAATACACTTCGAAAGGTAATGCTTAATCGGGTGCTGTAAGATATTGTGTACATCACCGTACGCATCTAGCTTTAGAATTTTAATTTTCTCTTACGTTTCAGTTGTGCATCTACTACAAATCGGATTTTCCATTAAATGATTTGTTGTTCACTGCTTGCAACCAGCACCTAATAGTTTCTACTTGGAAACGTATGTAATAATTAGTTTGCCTCAAAAGACCGTAGAACATAGCAGATGCAGTGAACTAAATGTTCATGGTAAATGCATTAGGTGCACGCATAGTAGAGTTGGTCATTTGCAAACAGCCAATGCCTCAATTTTTGTTATCGGAATACTTCATAATAAACAGATTGTTGTGAAGTCGTGTTTTGAAACATTAAATTTTCACGATCACCTTGTTTGAATATCGTCAAGATTTCACAGAGAGGTGTACCCGCGTCAACTTCGGCGAACTTTCTGTTGTAAAATTTGCACACTGTTGAGACAGGTATTTTATCGTTTGGTTCAACAAACGCAAGGTCCTTCACGTTGAGTACTGTGCATATGTTACTGCGATCTCCTTCATAGACCGGTATTCTAGTATATCCGTGGGTGATAATATCATTTGTCGTTTGGAAATCTAACACTGCATTGAGCGGCAGCATGTAAACATTCTCGATTGAAGTCATTACGTCCTCAGCAGTTTTAGCGTTCATTGATAACGCGCCCGTAATTATGTTTACTTCATCATCGCCGACACAACCATAATTTTTCTGTGCTAATTATAATTCACTTGACAATCATACCTGTGCTAAAATTAAGGCCTTCAGCTTTTCTCTGTTGTATACTTGTCCAATTTCTTCTCCAAATATTCTGTCCAATAATAGACTCACGGGATACGAAACAGGAGCGGTAAAAAATAACAGAAGCTGTGTCAATATTATTGTTTTGGCACCTATTAATAAGCCATAGTTGGTGCACAATGACTGTGGAAGTAACTCAGCAAATACTAGGAGCATGAAAGTCGCGCTAACTATCGCTAAGATGCCAGTTCCTATAACTTTGTCAGCCATTATTGAAAAAATCACATTCACTGCAACATTAGACAAGAGAAGTGTACATAGTAGGCGATTGCCATTCTCCCTCACAGGCATTATGACGGTTGCATATTTCTGTTCAGCAAGCGAACCAGCATTCTTGACCACTTGTAGCATAACTTTGTCTAATTTTAACAGACCAATGTGAAGTCCACTGAAGCAAGCAGAAAATATTAATGCAAGCAGCATGATAATGACCATAACATAAAGGGGCAGGTCCACAGATGAGTAAATGAGTGTGATCCCCTTTGGATAAACAGTTGATCTATGACGCCACTGGCGATAGACATCTGAATCTGTCTGCTTGGTACAAATGTACAGGTTAGTGCCAGGAGATAAAAATCTTTCAAAAACTAAGGTAAAAAATATACATGAGCTGTTGATGAATTTTACGGCAAACGGTGGCGTTATCCTATCATTTTCGCAACTTGTATCATCGGGTCCGTCAATTGTAGAGAAGGCTTTAGTGCACGGCGCACTAAGTCGTGCACTAAATTGGTGAGCCCGACGTGACCGTAAACCATCGCAGCTCCTTCGTCACATGCAACGGTTAGCAGGCACGACACAGATAGAAGAGGCTCTACTTAAAGAGATGTGGCTCCAACGTTTGCCCAAGGATATGCAAAGCATCCTTAGCGCAAACCCGTCTGCAACCTTATCAATTTTAGCTGACACGGCCGACCGGATTGGGGAAACGTACGGCACCACTGTTTCCCAACTCGCTACGAGTAGTCAGGGCGCGATTGTCACTTTGACTGCTCAAGCAGCTAGCCTAACTCAACAAATTCAGGCTTTATCGACCCAGCGTTCGAGGTCACGCTCGACTACACCCACTCGACGACAC
>JTDE01006989.1:18702-33717 GCA_014338405.1 Paragonimus skrjabini miyazakii | reverse complement strand
CGTATGCTGCTATTCGACTTCCATCAGCAGCTCACAGGGCCGGCGAATTAAGTGAGGAAATATTTTTCGCTCGCCTTGGTATCACGCTCACTTCGGCTCCGGTATCGATGGGAAACCTCATACCAGTAGACTTATGTGATATGAAAAATAAGCGGCATGTTGGATTCAAGCCAGCGACAGTCATCGCCGTTACTGACTGGCCAGTGCGTTTCCCGAAGGGGTAGATTTGAAACAGCATGGTTGGTTACACTTCCTTGCACGCTGACCAAAGTTCTGGTGGTACCAACAAAATGATGTGTTCCTGTTCAGTGTACGTGAACGAGGGCGGTTGAATGAACGTACACTAAATGATAAACGACTCCGATGAGAAATATGGTTCATCGTCAGCTGCATCTGCATTGTGAAAACAGTTATTTGTGCGATGAGCGCGTCATTCGGTTGCTGAGGTGGGGTGGGAAAGGTGACAGGAGCCAGCTGGGAAGATGGGTTGGCCTCCAGTATCTTATCCGCAGCGTCAGCTAATTCCATAATGGGGACGGTGGAAGTAAACGACGCCAGTATTTCGTAGGTAGACGGAGGCAGGTGTTTCATCCAGTGTTGTCGAAAAATAGAATCGTCCATTTTTCGGGGTCCAAGCAGCTGTTTCATGTGTCGGAGTAGTTGCGACGGTTTACGATCACTCAGTTCAATATTGGTAAACGGCTGGTCTAACCTCTTTTGCTCTGACAGTACAATTCTATTTAACAAAGTGTCGTATGGGCATTCAGAAGGTATTTCATTAATAAGATCACAAACTTTCTCAGCAATCTCAGTTGGGATAGATTGAACTACGTATGAATACACCATTGGTTGTGACTTAACTCTATGAGTCCTGAATATAGCTTCGACTTGACCAAACCACAATCGGGGATTAGAAATACAAAAAAACTAGGAAGTCGAATAGTAATGGATGCCTCTATGAAATCATTGTCAACTTCAACACTGCACTGAGACGAGAAAATAATAAAATATCTAAAATAAGGTAGGTAAAGGAAATTGTCACGTCGGGCTCACCAATTTGTAGTGGAACAGATAAGTGAACTACAATAATTCTCGATACAAAAATAACGAGTGAAGTCAAGGGCTGGACTCACCAAAGATTTACAATGTTCCTGAGGCGTCCAATGACGCTAGAAAGTATTCGGATCGTTCCAAGCGTAACTGAGGATGTTCAGTAACCGAGCTGTAAGTTAATCCAATAAATAGGATGTTTTAAACTGGGTAGCAACCACCGGCGTCGTAGGAGGAACAAACAAGCGCGTGTTGCAGAGTTTATTCGAAAACGTGTGGTGTTGTGGTTTTTACTCAAGTCAAACAAAAATGTACAATGTGGTCTGATGTAGCAGCTACGCAATGTTAGCAAAATGAAGTACAAAATGAAAACTCTACAGCTGTATGAGAGATTATTATCTCAGTAGAAAACTTACGGTACAAAACTTTCGCAGAAAATCTTGTAAAATCTGTGATTTCCTCAATTCCTATTTTTCTGCTTCCTCCAACACTGCCTCCACCTCTCCTTGTTAACAAAAGTATGGATAATCATCCATTTCACAGGATTCGCCTTGAAGGTCGTTCTAAAGTTCAAACGGTCATTTTGGCGCAACTCCTTGATTTCTAAGTCATTTTTTGAAAATTTAAAATCGGATTGTCGAACATTTTACCTACAGTACATCATTTGTAAATAAGCGGCGTGAATGGAAAGATTGAAACACATCGAATAAGTCCCAAATTATTAGTTCGGTGATGAAAAAACTTTCCATCAATATTTTCACTAACGTCCGAATTCAACGAAGCTTGTCTGTACGTTCTCTTATTTATCATCTGGTGCTTGTTTGACTTCTAGACAACCAAGTTTTACTGCATATGCTCCATAATTGTTTGAACACGTATTGACACAGTGTCTTGGAATGCAAGTCATTTCGGCTCATGAGGTCTTCGGGCTCACCAAAAGTGATACCTATATCACGTCATTTCTTAACTATCGTTTAGTGAACATTTTCGTTTGCCAAGAAGCACTTTAGATCACTATCTCGATCTAGTCGACAGCTATTTAACTCTCACTTAAATGAGGTTTTGTGGCGCCAACGGAATCTCTGTAACTGTGGGACGACTGTTGTTGGCTTTCTCGCGCGCGGACTGCCACTGCCGTTAGTTTTGATTATCGATAGGTTTTTCAACTTTTCGCTTGCCTATCTTAACCCTTTAGATTCTCACCTTAAAGTTTCCCAAATTTAATGGCTCATATTAACAGAAAACATTGAAGACATCCGAGTATTATTATTATTATTATTATTAAGCTGGTTGCGATATATATATATTACACTTTCAGTCTATCGCCGATGTAGGAACTTGGCTGTTCGTTAAGTACCACTTCATAGTGATACCCGGAAAGGGCAATCCCACGAACCAGCTCGTCAAACTGCTCTCCCCCTTATATCACACATAGCAGTTGTATATAGTACAATATACTTGGATTCATCATCAAACATTGCTGATTCCGATCTACTCAGAGAATGAAATCGCTAGCTGGTCCCGCTGACCTTGCCCTAAAGGTCTGAGTATGTAGTATGCGTTCACATTAGTATCCGCTCCACCCGACTGACTAAGGCTATCAACAACGTTTCAGAATACAGCATGTATTCTCATTAGGGGCTATTCCAACCTGATTCATTTAAGTTATGAAGTACGTCTGAGTAAGCGGTATATGCTTACAATAGTAGCTGCTCCACCCGATTGACTTAGGCTATCAACAACGTCTCAGCATGCAGTATGCGGTTACACTAGTATCTGCTCTACCAGATTGGCTTAAGTTAAGTTCGGCGTCTGAGTATGCAGTATGCGTTCACACTAGTAGCTGCTCCTTCCAAACCGCTTTCACCAGGAACAATTTGGAGAACGAAAACATGCGGGAAGTGATGGAAAACCTGTAGTTGAAGCGTTTGGGGTACATGGTAATAGTCATCTTTGATTCCGTTGGTTGTCACATTGATTGGAATATTTTTCTGCACCGCGATAGATATCCGGCGTTCTAAACATCGTATTGTGACTGGCTGAGAGGTATACATCCCGGTGACCGGCAGGCAGCCCGATTTCATCTGTTTCCGTATATTCCTCCATATGAACGCCACGCGACCTCAATCTAGTTTGAAGCAATGCATCAGAGTGAATTGAATTTACTTCTGCAGATTCTCGATGATAGAGTGGGATATGATACTCTTTTCTTACGCCGTTCCATATACAACGAAGACGGAAACAACCATATGATAGCGTCATTTTCAATCATTTCTAAGAGCAACGTTTCATCGACCAGTATCTACCTGAAATTCTGCAAACAAGGAGAAATAGTATAAGTATCGTATAGACGAGGAAACTAGAAATGTCACATGTTTCACGGGCAAATGTGCTACAGTTCTTGCTGAAATGCATTGCCACCAATGTATGGTCGTATATTTTCATTTCGACCATATCTGTAAAACGTTCCAAAACTAAGGACTCTCAGACTATAGGATCACGTATTTCATCTTGCAAATGGCAACGATCGCAATAGTAAGACTTTAGAAAGTGAGCTAACGCCAATAACGGGTTGTTTTCGCGAAAATGGTGGAAAAATTTTTCATCACCAAACCAATACTTTTGGGGCTTATTCGATGTATTTCAATTTTTCCATTCACGCCGCTTATTTTCAAATGATGTACCGTATGTATTTTGCCTAACGTTCCGATTTTAAAATTTCAAAAAATATTCAAAAATCGAGGAGTTGCACCAAAATGTTTCAGAGATTTCAGCGATTTGTTCACGGATTCGATGTAGGAGGCCCAAGTCACCCGGATCCAGTCAGTTTGTCCATTTCGATGTCAGCGGTGTTCTGTTGACTTAAAAGGTAGTCTTGAAAACAGGGTATAGCACCGCTCTTGGGGGTTACAGGGAATACCGAGAACAGAGTGAGATACTGATCTAATGAAGCACGGTGAAATACTAATCTAGCAACTTCTTGAGTAAGTGAGAATCTAATGACACTTTGAAGCGGTCCCTAAAAGAACAGCTGACAACCTCGAATGGAAGGTCGTTCCAATGATTGATAACCCCATAAGAGAAGAACTGTTGCCTAAGGAAGGTCCGGGGTCGAAGTTTGTAGAGTTCCTTGTCGTGACCCCTTCGACTGTTATCAACTACTTTAGCAAAGAACTGTTGCACGAGTCTTGTGCGGAAGAAAAAATACTTAGGGATCAAGTCGCCGCAGAGTCTTCGAAATTCAAGTGGATAAAGATCAAGAATTTCAAGACAAGACTCGTAAGAGAAACGACCTTCAAGGCAAATCCCGTGAAACGGATAATTGTCAAAGTATGTTTGTAAGCCATGCCCCCGCTGATGCAATAGACATACGCACTGAGTTAGCTGTTATCAAACTTTCTCATCTTCCAGGTCTTGATGATATTCACCTTGTTGCTCTCAAGCACGCGGGGGAAGACATTCCTTCGTTATGGATTATTATTTATGGGCTTTCTTTAACATCAGGTTCCTTTCCTCCCCAGTGAAAGAGTTTTATAATTAAGCCCTGTTGAAAAGTAGCCTGCGACAAGACGTCAGCAACTATTGCCCCATTAATCACACTTCAATTTTTCTAGGGTGTTGTAAGGGATAATGAAACCACTCCCAGCATGGGTTCCTCAGCCAACGTTCTCTTATGACATGTCTGCTGCAATTTCTTAACCATGTCACAAAATCCGCGGATTCAGGAAATGTGATCATTATTACACTGTTGGACATGCGAAGGGCTTTTAATCGTGTGCCTCATAAGCATCTTTTTATCAGAACAGCATGCTTGGTATACGTTAACTATTGCCCAGGTGGTTTGCTTCATACATTATTGGCCGCACACAACCAACGAAAATGGGAGATAATAGCTTAACGCCCACATCAGTCACCAGTGGGGTGGTTCGAGAGAGCCTTCTGGGACAGTTACTCTTATATATATAAACAATATGTGTTAAGGTATCAAGCATGGTAAACTATTCCTATTCGCTGATGATATCAAACTCGTCTACACTTTTCCTTCTGGTGATCTCAATTATTCACTAGGAAATATACGGAAGGAGGTCATGTCGTCAGAATCTTGGTGTCAGATTTGGCTGACGAAATGTTCGGCTAACAAATCCACCATCGTTGCAAACTATTGTCATATACTAGAGGACTTTATAAAGCTGGGCGGTCATGGTTTTTCAACTGCCAACTCAGTCCGCAACCTGAGTATATGTTACTCAACCTCGTTCAGTTCCGCTAAACATGTGTCTTTCCTAATAGCTAAAACAAAAAGAACGATAAGTGACATTAAGCACTAATTCGTCTTTCTTGCTGTTTGGCTACGCCTTTATAAACCATGCACACGATCCCAACTTGGGTACTGCACGTTCCTCTATAGTCACTTGCGCAAGTCTGCTGGGCTAGCTTTGGAAAGTCTCTAAGTGCAATCACGAGAAGTTTGCTACGCTATCCATCATCTTTGAGCCACAGAGAACGCCGCCGGACACTTGCACCGGATCCTCTTTGGCTACGACGACTCAAGATGAACCTTGCACTTATGTATAATCTGTTTTATACCAGTAAATTCACCGTCAATTTTGCAATCGTCTTGCAACATAGTTCAAAGTGCAACTTCAGAAATAAGTAATTTACTTTGGCGGTTTTTAAATAGCAAAATAGTTGCGTTCAAATTTTCACTAGAAAAATATTCCCATATTTGGAACGAGCTTCCCCATTCAACTAGGGTCTGTAGGGATATGTATCAATTTAAACGAAACTAAGTAACTTTCTTGACTCTAGCGAACGTCGTATCCATTTTCAAATTATGCCCGCATGATGATGATATCTATGAAATCAGATAGAACATCAACTGAGGAGGAACCCTCCGAACCACGTGATGCTACATCACGTACCCTTAGAAAAGATCAAAGCTATAAGTTTCATAATTATAGCAGAAAAGACCTTGTACATATTTATGTTTAAAACATACCGTCGAACCTCAAAACATAACTATTGTCAACATATATGGCTGTCAATGTACACATGCCCGTTGGTAATAACCTAATCCTCACGGTACTCTCACTTCATACACATTAATAACCAGTTGTTTGCGGGTATTGATCACCAGGTAATAGCTGGACACGCTTAAACTGTTGAGGGAAAAACTACTCAGCCTGTTTATCTCGCATGATCGCATAGAAACCTCGCGTATCCATTCGTGTTTCTTCTCCCTCCTAATAGACCGCCTGGCAATTTTTCTGTTGTTATACACCCTTCTCAATCTCAATATCGGCCGTGTAGAGCAAGTCAACATCAAAATTCGGCAGTCATCATATACTAGAAAAAGCTGCTAGTCAATCCGTTTTTCGCTTCCTACGATAACTCGCTGCTAATGCCATATATCTTATTAACTAACCGCAAGTCATTAATTTTACATGGAATGATTGACCAGAAAGTTGTATAACATGGTTAGCATGACCATTTTACATTCTCCCATTGATCACGTAATTCTGTGTATTAATCTTAATTGCACAAATACACATAACGCATGAAAACATTCTACAACATCCGCACATTCAAATTCCCGTATTGGTTGGACGATTAGAAAGGCTTGCAAAATTCCGTTGATTTAGGGTCATTAACGAAGTCTTGTCCAGATGCCTGCCTATTTCTCCAAAAATCCCGTGCTATCCTGTTTTCCGTCGTCCAGATAAAATTTTCTGCACACTTGTCCGAGGCCCCTAACACCGAACAATGCGGAACCCTTCGAATTTCCTTTTCTCCAACATCAAACAACAGCTTCCCGGCACGATCTTGATTATAAGGTCAGGGATGGCCTTGTAAGGTGTAACTTGATGTAACCACCTAGTTTTTCACCAAAGCTTGGAGATGAAGAGCATCACCTTTTAGAAACATGCGTCTCAAAGGCAATTGTGTAGTTTGCCTGCATGGTGCTTCAGGGCCGAAACGAGTTAGAAACGTTCATTTGTGCAGAAAAAGATATTTTTAATTTTTTTCGTGAAATTTTGAAATATATACTACGGGACAAATATATAGATTTTATCGAGCACATTAGTTGTGTTGCAGTGAGAACAATCGGTTATGCCTAACAACTGTTCATATTCGGACTTTTGTTAGGTGAATTGTCTTGCCCTTTTTTTCGATAAAGTCATGTTGGCTTTTGTAATCGATTTTTCGTTCTGTGAATGCTTCCATGGGAAGTCTCATGGCAGAATGCATAGTTCCATCCTGCAGGAACACTCAATTTCGCGTGGTTTGAGAGATGCAATCGAATTTGTAATTGTCGACCACGTTGCCTTTGCATTGCATTCTACACTAAATATCAAAGTAAGTTATAACGAAGACCATGCCACCACGTTTGCGGGTTAGCTATGTATATGAATTATGTGTTCAACCTGTTTCTCTGTCGATATGTTTGGTAGAAAATGGTCGACGGAATGTCACTCCTGAAAGCGATTGCACCTGACGTTATCATCTGGTTGTTTCGATCTACGGCGTGGTGTAAACATACGTAACACGTCCAACCCTATCAGTAAAATCGTGCGTATTGTTTTGTTGCTTATTGGTCATGCATTAATGCAGCTGGCCATGTGTACGCGAGTCAGTGCTCACTTACCTGACGGATAATGTCCAACTTTGACGCTAGTCATTCCTCTAAAGAAAACATTGATTTGCACTTGTGCCATTTCACCTACAACCCACTATCTTCGTATCATAGGTGCTTATGAGTTTGCTTATTGTTGGTCTGTGTTTTCGCCGGCTGCATATTTCACTGATGGTTATCAGTATGTTTTTTAATTTTTTGCCCGATCATATGCGCTCTTTAAGATCCCGGTATGCCTATCCAGGAGCTCCACAATTGTCAGACCACCAGACATCAGTGTGTCATGATGTTAATGGCATTACAGCGTCGGGCGAATGCGCTAACCCTTAAAAGATACAGTGTTCACTGCGTCTTTTACTTTTGATTTTTTTCACTGCAACGCAACTGATATACTCAATAAAATCTATATATTTGTTCCGTAATGTACATTTGTACATTCCAAGGTGAAAATCTCTCTTTTCGAAGGGGGCGACTGGGATGTCCATCGGAATGCGACGGCTGCGAGCAACTGTGGATCACGTTCAACTTGAAGTTAACAAAATCTCCGATTACTCAACAATAATTTTAATATCTCATTAAAAGTTCCTCTATAAAATTTCCGCGCCTAAACGAACGTTTGCAACTCGTTTCGGCCCTGAAACGCCATACCGGCGAGCTGCACAATTCCTGTCTGAAATGATTTTTCATAAACTGGAATGTTCCGTTCTTGTCGTACTTCTTTCGTTGCTTTATTCTTAAAAGGGATGTGTTGTGCCATTATTAAGTATGCGTATGATGTGCATCTATGTATACCATGTATTTCTGAGCGTGTTTCCCACAGATGCTTTGAGAAATATACCGTTATTATTATTATTCACTCCATATTCTTCAAATACAAGTTTCCCATCACTTACCACACGTGTATGTTCTCCATGTTGTTCATGATAAAAGTCGTTCAGAAGGAGCATCTGCTAGCGTGAACGCATAATGTTCTCTCAGACGTTGTTCGTAACTTAGGTCAGCCGGGTGCAGCAGCTACCAGTGTGAACGCATTAACAGTATGCAGTAGATGCACAGTGAATGCTTTCACTGTATGCATTCATACTGTGAATGCACGAAATTAACGCCTCTTAGGTATGTCAAAATTTATCAGGCGCGAAGTAAGAATACGATCAACTGACGAGAACGTGATTATGCTATACGACAATTACAGTAGGTATCAACCAGTACTAAACGACACCGATACACGAAAGTAAATAGGGAGGTTAAAGGTCCAACCGTCGAACGCGCGACCTAGTATGTATGGTGCCACTGGCGCGCGTGGGTCCACTAGAATGCAAACAAACAAACGCGATCGTATGCACCAGGCAGATGGCAGGCAAAGATCCTTACGACTCTATGTACAGTGTGAACTATAGTTTTGTAAAGAATGTTACACATCATACGATAGGGAGACCGGGGCTAGCTTCAGGTCAGTACAGTAGCGCCACATCTGGGGATTACCGTAAGTACTAAGAACAGGGTGAGATTACTCCCATAACGATGTCTTAAGTAAATGAGAATCAAGCAGTACTCTAAAGCGACCTCTAAAGACGTTGCTAACAACCCCGGAAAGGAGACCGTCCCAAAGTCTAACAAACCTGGAATGAAATAACTGTTGCCTAAAGGTTCGAGGGTGGAGCTTTAAAATTTTCCTGTTACATCGTCGTCTGCCTACGTCATTCGTTATGATAAAGATCTGTTCATTGTGACCTACCCTAAAGAAGTATACGAGAAGTAATCCACCGCAGAAACGACGAAGTTCAAGTGGATACAAGTGGAAAATTTCACGTCGACTATAACGTGCGATACTTCTTAGGCCCACGAATAGTTTAGTAACCGCGGGCTTGACACAACCGCGACTATGTCTTTCTTCAAGCCGGTGTACACGACCTGGCTACTTAGGTCTGGTGATCGGGTCTGTGTGCCGTGTTGATCCGGCGGACTGTGCTGCTCGCGACTTCGGGCGATGCAGGCTCAATCATGTCAGATTGGCCAAAAGGGAGCAGCCAGATCAAAAGCAGATACGTCCGTTGTGGATGGTGTCAACTTGTTTCGTTTTAGTTCCGTTAAATGTTTGCTTCTGCCTGCTTTGATTTTGTGGGTTTGTGATAGGTTTGTGTTTGCAACATCGCTGTTCCTGCGCGAGAGCGCTGAATCTCTTGTGGTGTGATTGTTGAGTCTGCTTTAGGTGGTTGATACTGTTGCGTATATGTGCATGTGCGTCACCTACTGCCTTGCCGTGCAGGCTTTCGAGCCAGAGGCTTTGGCTGAAGGCCCTATTCGTTTTTTTGTCCAGGTCTCGGCGTTCTAACAGTGTCCATAGCTTGCGTAAACTATGATATCACAATGTAAGCCGATTACCATACGGCATCAGCCGTCGCGTATGATAAACCGGGTTGCTCTATCTGCTGCACATGGCGGGGTGGATAGGCGAAGGAATTCTACCGCCAGACACTCACCCTTATATCGGATCCCAGCAAGAATCACTGAGCAGATACTGCTCACTCAAGTCTCGGCACCCCGAAGACCAGCCTGAGACAAACCCAGTAACTCAAGGTGCTTGGTGGTAGAACATATAATGTGCGCACGCCGCTGAATGGACGCAGCTCCAAAGAACGGTCAGAACGACGCAATGCCCTGACCGTGATGGGACTGCGTTGCTATGAAATTGACATAGCAGCCTTGAGTGAGACAAGGCTTGCAAACCAAGGTCAGCTTTGGGGAGCAGTGCCGGGTACACCTTTTAATGCTACCCGGCAGACGGTGCTCGGAAGCATGGGTGCCTGCTTCGTGGTGGTTGGTCATATAAATGCATTGATAATAGGTGAAGAGCACGGCACCAGTCTTCGAATGTTCTCCATGCGCCTGCCATTACGTCGAATTGAGTGTGATGAATCAATAAGTGATGCTACAAAGTACCACTTCAACGAATAAATGTTGGCGATTGTGCGATTCGCTGGTATGGTGTTTCAAGACCGAACCGAGTTGGAAACGGCCATTTAGGCGCGAAGAGAGATTTTTCAAATTTTTCATGGAATACTAAAATGCATATTACGGGACAAATATGTAGATTTCATCGAGTATACTAGTGGTGTTGCAAGGAGAAAAATAAGCTATACCCAAAAATTGCCCATATTTGCACTTCTGTTGAAAAAATTGTATCGCCAATTTTTTCGATAAAAGCATAATGTTTGCCTTCCTAATGGATTTTACATTCTGAAAATGCTTCCATCGGAATTTTCGTGGTTTCTCGCGATTTAAGAGATTTAATAGAATTTGTAATTTTTGACCACGTTGTGTTTACATTGCCCTGTACAGGAAGTGTCATGGTAATTCCTAATGAAAACTGTCACCCCGGTTGTTGCCTAGGTACACAGCAGAATTATATATTCAGCCTGTTTCCCTGATAGAATTTCTGGTGGAAAACAGTCCACGTTATCACTTGGTTGTTTCGACCTATGGTGTGGTGTAAACATGCGTAGCACGTCCAACCCTATCGGTAAAAACGTGCGTATTGTTTTGTTTGTTGCTTATTGATCATGCTTTAATGTAGCTGGCCATGTGTACGCGAGTCAATACTCACCTATCCGACGGATAATGACCAAATTTGATGCCCGTTATTTCTCTGACGAAAACATTGATTCCCACTTCTACCGTTTCCGCTACAACCTCTCTATATTTGAAACATGGGCGCTTATGATTCCAATGACAGTTGGTCTGTGTTTTCATCAGCAAGCAGGAAAACATGGTCGCAGCCGGATCCTTAGAGTAGCCACACGATCGCTGGTCACTACAGACTTCACTTACGGCTGCCAGTATGTTATCTCAGTTTTGGCCGGAACTGACAGATATCTTTATAACTCATCCTCAACGATCTCAATACAAGTTTATTTTGACTTCTGCAGTGTTCTTTTTACAACGCTGTTTATAGCTTAAGTCAACTGGACGGAGCAACTACTAGCGTGAATATATGCGGCATACTCAATCGTAGATCATAGCTTAAGTTAACTGGACGGAGCAACTACCAGCGTGAACATATGCGTACTGCGTTCACATTGATAGCTCATCCGTTCAATATGCATTATGCATCCAGTTAACTTAAGCTATGATCTACGATTGAGTATGCCGCATATATTCACGCTAGTAGTTGCTCCGTCCAGTTGACTTAAGCTATAAACAGCGTTGTAAAAAGAACACTGCAGAAGTCAAAATAAACTTGTATTGAGATCGTTGAGGATGAGTTATAAAGATATCTGTCAGTTCCGGCCAAAACTGAGATAACATACTGGCAGCCGTAAGTGAAGTCTGTAGTGACCAGCGATCGTGTGGCTACTCTAAGGATCCGGCTGCGACCATGTTTTCCTGCTTGCTGATGAAAACACAGACCAACTGTCATTGGAATCATAAGCGCCCATGTTTCAAATATAGAGAGGTTGTAGCGGAAACGGTAGAAGTGGGAATCAATGTTTTCGTCAGAGAAATAACGGGCATCAAATTTGGTCATTATCCGTCGGATAGGTGAGTATTGACTCGCGTACACATGGCCAGCTACATTAAAGCATGATCAATAAGCAACAAACAAAACAATACGCACGTTTTTACCGATAGGGTTGGACGTGCTACGCATGTTTACACCACACCATAGGTCGAAACAACCAAGTGATAACGTGGACTGTTTTCCACCAGAAATTCTTTCAGGGAAACAGGCTGAATATATAATTCTGCTGTGTACCTAGGCAACAACCGGGGTGACAGTTTTCATTAGGAATTACCATGACACTTCCTGTACAGGGCAATGTAAACACAACGTGGTCAAAAATTACAAATTCTATTAAATCTCTTAAATCGCGAGAAACCACGAAAATTCCGATGGAAGCATTTTCAGAATGTAAAATCCATTAGGAAGGCAAACATTATGCTTTTATCGAAAAAATTGGCGATACAATTTTTTCAACAGAAGTGCAAATATGGGCAATTTTTGGGTATAGCTTATTTTTCTCCTTGCAACACCACTAGTATACTCGATGAAATCTACATATTTGTCCCGTAATATGCATTTTAGTATTCCATGAAAAATTTGAAAAATCTCTCTTCGCGCCTAAATGGCCGTTTCCAACTCGGTTCGGTCTTGAAACACCTTACCGGCAAACCGAACAGTTGGCTTATTGTTCGCCACATTCCGATCGGAACCAGTGGGTGACCGGCCGTTTATCTTGGGGGACTTGAACGGTTGAGCTGGGCGCGACTCGGTAGCCTGGCCGGACGCCCTCGGACCCTACGGCGTTGATTCAATCAAGGAGAATGGTGATTGTCTGTTTCACCTTTGTACTACTCACGAGCTAGCTAGCACGAACACCCGATTTCAGCTGGATACGAGCAACATCACGACGTGGGCTCATCAACGAAGCGGTCATCACCATTTGCTTCATTACGCGATTGTGCGACAGCGCGACATCCGTGAGGAGTCTATCACGCGAGTGATGCTCGGTGTTGAATGCATCGCCGATCACAGACTGGTCAATACCAAATTTTTTCGTGTTTTCAAACCTATTTATTATAGTTTTCCCGGACAACGGTGTGGGATGGGTGTCAAACGTTTGGAGAACTGCTAGAGGAAGGCTGCTTTCCAGTATGCATTTGCTTCTCGTCTGCACGACCATCTTGTATCTCCTCCCTATAATAATAATAACATATATTCCCCAACGAAAATGTGGGAGACACGCTCGGATGAGCATGATCATGAGAGATGACTACATGTGGTACAAAGCAACATATGGTTAAATAATAGGGCAAGCATGAAATCTGTCGACCTGAAAAAAGCGAAATAAGAAGGAAAGGGGTAACAGTTTACTAACGTTTGATGCACGCATCATGGAAGATAATATTTCACCTGTTCCATAGATTCAGTCCAAAAGATGAACTGTTACATCAATTTACTTCTTACAGCGTTAGTTAAGAGACGATGTTTCAAATATTTCAAGGTCACGCAGATACAACATTGAAGGATTTCGCCGGTATTTGACGTAGCTTTATCCGGGAAAAGGTAGAAATAATTCAGTTTGGACGAGGGAAGACCGGAAGGTCCAAACATTGGCGGGAAAGTGAGCAGGCTCCAGCGCAGGACTTTGTTGATTGCGCAAAAGCGCCAAAACGTTGAAAATCTCGAAAATTGCTTGGCAAACAGGATTTTGGGCACCTAGTCATCGCGAAAGTTTTCCTTGCACAACAGATACTCGTGGGAATAAGAAAAACGGTGCAATCTCATGATTTACATGAGAAGCTGTGAAGTGATCAGATGCAATATGATAAATAATGTATATGATATGCTTTCTTGCCAAAAACTCCAAGCGATATTACTAGTTTTGTGTTTTTTCAATACAGTTTAAAATACTGGCAAACAACTGCTGTAGTAATCCACGACAAAGGGATAACCAAAAGCTAATTCAAGAATGAGTGTTATTTAGCAATAAAAACTGGGTATGAAGTTTTGAAGTCAGTTTGATTTATAGGGTCAGTGTTTGAGCAAGAATCTACCATGATGCTAGTTCCGAGGTTCGTACACCCAAGATTTCCCCAGACTTATATTAACACGGATCGGAATTCACAGTGAGAAGACGGTGGATCTGTAAACAAACTATTTATTTATTCACTCACCGTACACAAGCGGACTTCGGCGCAACGATCAAGAGCGCTAGGAAACTGGACGTGAGAGAACCTTCAGCACAACCGCACGGCAGCCGCCAGAGAGGACGAATGTCCACGGAAATTCCAGTTGACCTTCAGGATTCAAACAAGTGTCAGCCTGGTTGGGCGGCGTTCACAACGGTAGTAGCTAAAACATTGTTACCCCAGTGAATGTAGCCTACAATGATAGAGATGGCGCGGATTCTTTCTACAGCTTTGAGTAAAACTGCAATACCTACGCCAACACACTAACGTTGATGCTAGTGGTTTGTAGTAAATTTACATTCACAAGGTGATGTGAACCAGGACGGTGGTACTGGCAGGGCAACTCTCCCGTCGCAGGGAGCTTAAGATTTTGGAGATGTCGAAAATGAGCTCACCATCTCAGCCGCCCACCTATAAGGGTGACTAACATAGGAGGCCTTCTACCTATGAAGTTTAAGCCTGAGCAACAGCTGCTGTCATGCTAGCCAGCGGCACTCGAGCCACCCAACCTGAAAACGCCTCCTGAGGACGTGACACGGTGTGTGATTTCTTCACTGCGCAGGCACAGAGTGCTATGGCGTTCAAAGTTTCCTCCTTGGGTCCAGAAACTTTTGCTATGCATCGCGTCGGACCTAGAAATA
>JTDE01006986.1:20607-32096 GCA_014338405.1 Paragonimus skrjabini miyazakii | reverse complement strand
GTAAGCAGTTTCAGGCAAGCTGTTCCAAATAGGAGCCTAATAGTAGGAACGAGTACATACGTTGTATGCTGCTGACGGCTAAATGTTCTCCGGACCACATTCAAAAAGGTCATCAGAAGATACACAAAGCTTGAAGATTAACATTATGTTTGATGACGTGAGGAAGCTGACCAGGCCCTTTTTGAAACGCTGAATGCTGTTACCGAATCTGATTTCAGTCGGAAGTCTATTCCAAATATAGGAATATTTTACGAAAATAAGTTGGCTGGTATCTTTTTGCGATCTAACACGGTTGTCAAAGTGGAAACCTTATTTCTTAGACCATATGAGGAGATGTGTTGGAAATGAACAGTGAACGCTGTGGTGATGGCGTCCGAGTGCATCAGTTTATACAGAGGTGTAAGATTCAACTTTAGTCTTCGTAACCAAAGTGGATCATTACCAAGTGTTTGACAATGTTCACCATGGGTGAGTGATAATGAATATCTTGTTAAGCTTTTAGTAAATGATTGTTGAATATTTTATAACCTAAGCCAATCGGATTTGCGTAGACGACAGTAAATGAAGGTGCAATACTCAAGCTGAGGTCGAGCACACATTTCGTAAACAGCCAGCTTTGCATCAGGTAAGCCGAATGTCCTTTTGACACAGCCTATTTTCCTTTTAGTTTTTGCTACCTGAAATCGTACTTGTCCAGAGAAATTGAAGGAGTTTGAGTAACATATTTCAAGAACTCGAGCGGATGTGGTGCTGTCAATATGATGACCATCTAGTGAGACAAGCCTATTGGGTATTTGACGACCATAAGTGATAATGTTCGACTTGTTTGCTGAGAACATCATGAGCCATGTTTTGCACCACTACTCCAATGGTGTTAGGTAATGTCGTATATTTTGTAGACAGAAGACGAGGTTGCCAGGTTCACAATCTAGAATATGAACAGACACAGAGTCCCGCCAATCCAACAGAAGCACCAAACACTTAGATGGTACAATGGCCATACCAAACTGACGAACCGAAACTTCTAGTCTGTCTGAGATGCTTTGGGCTTTTCGTGGGCCCTCACGGATTAGATAATCGTCGCCTGCACACTCCACGTTCCATGGTCAACCGCCCGAAAGCAACTATACCGTTTGCCAGGGTGGGGTGCCGCTGAGTCGAATAGGAAAATGGAGGCTAGAAAACCCTCTCTTATCCTTCCTGAAACACTACAGACAGCCGATACGTCCGACTAAGCCATAATCTGGCCGGGGGTCATATAAGCAGGTGCTTTCACGATGTTGGTGTACTTCTCAGGCGTGCACTGCCTGGCTAGACGGTTCCGGGGTACAGCTTTGTCGGCTGAATCAAAGGCCTCTCTGATGTCTGTATATACAATTGTTAGGATCCGCTGGTCAATGATAGTCAGAAAGCCTAGCGTACGATTATACAAATCACAGAACGTAGCATTCAGCGTAACAGTACCCGAAAACCTTATTTTTTAACTCAATTCAATTCAGTTTACAAGACAAAGGACGGCAATGAGCCAGAATGTCCAGCTTCTTGCGTCGATAAACCTGATGCCTTCAACGCTTCGACTTCAAGTTTTCTGATTTCAACGTGAGGTATCCTCTCAAGACCTCCTTGCATCAGAGGAAAAGAGCATCAAGTAGAACATAGGTCTACAGAACTGTTGTTTCTACTCGCGAGAAATCTCACACACATGAGAATACCTCAGCTTACGAACTGAAGATAAGCCCCCATACCCATCAATGTCCAGCCATACTTGTTATCGCATTCGTCTCAACATCCATACTTGCCAACGCGTATCTGCACATACTGACACATGCATCTAATACTATGAACCCACCGCTACTAACATACTCTGTGCAAGCCAGCATGTATGGTACGTCTGCATTCGAACAGGCTTGCACGCCTGGAATCGCTGATCCAGTTTCATGCTTAGCTCCAACCAGCTCATGTTTAATTACTTCTGAACAATGGAACATATTCCTAGTATGTTCGTGTTAGGTGCTGACAGACTAGAGATCGAATATAGTGAATTGGCCCGAGCACATTGGTGGAGGTAGATGTATCTTATCTCACAAACATAAAAAAGGTGTAGTGACCAGTGATCGTACGGCTTCTCCAAGGATCCAAGCTGCAATCTTGTTTTCTCGCTTGCCTGTTCTGTACGCATGATTCTGTGTTTGCCTGCTATAGGAGGTCAGATACGAACTCAGTGTCACTTTCTTCAGTCGTGTAACTTAATGCACGCTGCAAATGCTTACTCTTTTCGTAACAACTTATCTATTATTTCATTCAAGGTCATTTAACCGAACCTTTTCGAGCATTGTTTAACCCACTCGAAGGTTCCATGCACTTTCCGTTTGGCGCGCTTCTGAGTGCCGCCGAATGGGCTGTGGCCCACCTCGCGCTTCTTTTCTTTCTTCTCTTGGTTGCTGCCGTTGGTCCCAGACTAGACTGGAGCTAATTATTTATCATATTTCCAATATACGGTTTGTTTCCAAACCTCACTGCCTTCTTTAGCTCGATGCCTGTTGGGACTGCGTTACGATTGATCTTCAGGAAAGGCGTATTAAATTGTTAGCAGACGAGGGTCCGGCGCATACCCACTTGCCCACTGCAAACGTAAGGGGAGAAACATACATATACATACATATATATAGATGTAAGTGCGACAACTCTTTTGCTCAGCGGAAGAGACCCTCCACACGATATGCACTGTCTCAAGGAAGAAATGGGAAGCTGCCTAACCATGCTCTGCAACACATCCTGTTTTGTATGGGCTGCATTTTTTGCCGTTTTTAGAGGTGTGCATGTGTGTACATTAGTCAGCCTATTTTGCTCCTCCTAGATATCCTGGTCTAGAGGGGTCGGGTGAGATTGATGCCTGTTTAACCTATTTCACCAGTTACGACCGCTGACCTGGATCGCAAGAACAGAAGCGTAGAGGTTATTTAAGAGAAATTCGGGTTGTCGCTTTATTATCACCACACTCTGGCCACGGTGTCATCTTTTTTCTAGGATTGGCATATTTAGAACACTGGCAAAGGTTAGCATCAATGGGTTACAGCCCTGAGCAGGTACGGTTTATCAGTGTGGGGTGTCGGTCTTCAAGGTACGGTTGCAGAAGATAAAGTGAGAATGAAGAGGAAAAGAAAATGATACTGGTGCTTGTGTGAATCATGTTTCCAAATCGCCCTACACCACTTTTTGCAACTAAACTTTGGCGAGCTATCAAGTACCACCCACTGCACCTCGGCGCCGCAAGATTACTAACATTATTACGCACATACCTACGCATGCAGACATCCTGACAAGTGCCGGCTTGCAGGGGTATACCCTCTCCTTTGAGAATGCATAACAGATTGTACACTGACTCACAGATTTGCATTTTAGCAGATAGTAAACTACGTTCATACCTCATGCAAACAGGCCACAACAATACAACGATTGTCTTACCAAGGAAAAGAGTTCCCATTCGTGATCTAGTTCTCTGTTAAGCAGTTCGACTACAGTAGCCTAGACTACAGACTCAGGCAGCTTGTTCCATGGGTTCATGACCCTGTTCGTGAAAACGTCGGCTGTGACGGACGTACGAGCACGTGGCTTGCCCAGGGACAGTGAATGACCCTTTGGGTGAGGCGTTTCTCTGGCTGAGAACAAGGCGCCTGATGCAACGTCGGTGAATTCATGTAGAACCTCAAGTTTTGATCAGGTCCCCACGGAATCGTCTGCGTTCCAAAGAAAATAGGCTGAGGTTTGTCAGCCTGGTTGCACAGTCCGTTTTTCTCATTCCACTAACCATCCTAGTGGTCAACCTTTGCACGTTATGTCTTGTTGAGGTGCGTTTTCCACGTCTGAATAAAATATTGTAGTCTCACGAATGCCTTGTTCAGCGGTATAAACACACCAGAGTCCCTGGAACAGAAGGATCTCATGAGTTAAAACAGGGCCGCCGTAACTTCCTTTGCGGCAAATGCATATTTGGCTGCCGGTCCGAAGTTACTACAGTGACGAATCCCCAGATCCCTAACTTCGTCTACGTGTATAATCCAGATGGGTTCATTCGCTCCCGGGAGATAACGGCGAGCCTCTGTTCTATCGGGACTAATCAAATTAATGCATTTACCGAAGTTGAGTGGAAGGTTTCAGTCCTCCGACCAGGCGGCCAACTTAATCAAATCCGTCTAGTGATTCGATCAATTCGGGTTGCCGACAATCTTGACATCGTCAGCAAACATGTAGTAAGACGTGTTCAGTTGGTCATCCAAGTCTTTGATGTATAACAAAAACAGGATGGACCCCAGCACTGATCCTTGTGGTACTCCACTGAGAACCTCCTGGACGTTCGACAGTCCTCCCGCAGCGGATAAATGTCTCGTCTGACAAGAAGTCTCTAACCCATTCAAGAACCTCGGGCGCTATGCTATGGTACTTAATCTTTTCTAGGAGCAGTCAGTGGTTGACCGAGTCAACCGCTTTGCAGAAGTCGAGGTAGCAAACTTCCACTTGTTCCCCTTTGTCTAATCTCTTGGTTACTTCGTCAAGAAGCGGATGCGGTTTGATTGACACGACCTTCTTTATCACAAAGCCATGTTGGTTGGCATTTAGGATGTTGTTACTAGACAGAGGGAAAGCCAGGCGATCTCCAACTGCTCTTTCGCCTACATTCAACAGGATGCAGGTCAGGCTAATGAGGCGGTAGTTTGTGGTTTTCTCTTTCTCCCCTTCGTGAACAGCTTACACAGTGGCTACGTTTCAGCCTTTACCATCCCCTCCCTGTTTCGATGACAAATTGGCAGTGCGGATAACGGGCGGGCCAAAACCTCGGCCAAAGTATAAACTAGAGCGGCACAGATATCATTTGGTCCCGGAGACTTCGATGGGTCCAACGACTGGAGAATGGCCTGTACCTCGAAGGCTGACGTCGTGAAGTTTTGCATCGCAGTTGCTGTCATTCTGGCTCTCACTGTTGTCGGGCCTTTAAGAATGTCTTGCCGATGTAAGCTGGCAAAATACTGGCTCAAATTGTCCGCTTTCTTTTGATCATCGACCAAGATTTCGCCCTCGGTTGTGGTGAGGTGGTTGACGTGTTTGCGGAGAGCAGTGTTTGGATGCACGTAGACGTAGAACAGCTTCAGTTTAGATTTGGCCTTCCCCGCTAACTCTACTTCATGCCACAGCCTATACTTTTTACAGATCTTTGCGGCCCGACATCTCCCGAGCTAAAAACGAAGTATGTTTGCATAAACCCCTGTGAGTTTGAAACGCTTCCATGCTAGCTTTTTTCCCTTTTGTGCCTTGAGGACAGCAGCTCTGCACCAAGGTGGTTTGCCCTTGTGTTGCTTGTGAAATGAAGATGCGTGCTTTTCTGTTAGCATGGTCACATTCAACCTTATTAAGTCCCTGCAATTCTCCAGATAAGTACGGTTGCAACGACGCTGCGTCTTTTAGAAGTTCATGTGTTGCGATCTTTCTATAGTTTCTAACCCATTTCTCCGGCACTGGCTTCCACTTGACACAGTACTGTAATCACAAAGTCGTTTGATCACTTTTACCTAGGGGAGCACAAATTTTTAAGGCGCGTATCTGGTTCTCATTTATGGTTACTGCGAGGTCAAGCAGCGAGTCCTCCTGTCCTGATCTAAACCCGGTTGCTTGCTGAAAATGCTGCTGCACAAGATTTTTGAGGGGGAATTTCGAGAACTTTTCCAAATCTACCTTCCGTAGAGAACTCACGCTCTCAGTCTACTTCCGATATATTCAAGTCGCCCAGCAGTAGGACCGAAGTTTGCCTACTGGAGATCTCTTCCAAGGTATTAAGTAACACGTTTCCTCCCTCGATAGCAGCTTCAGAGCTTCTATATACGCAAAGTACCGATGTGCAAGTTGGTGTATCTGGTAGTACACATTCCAGCAACTGTATATTTGGAGTGTGAAGACTCTTGCCGGAAACCTGGGAATACTGGTTCGCAACTAGCAGAAAAACTGCACCTCCGAACTTGCCGCCTTCTCTGTCCTACCTATAGTCAGTAGTCCCTTTGGGGGCAAAAGTGATGAATCTTTATTTTCTGTTTGAGCCACGTTTCAGTGACAGCGACTACATCTCATCTTACCGCCTCAATGTTCAACTCAACTCACTTATCGCCAATACTGCATGCATTTGTGTACATGACGTCCATCCATTTATCGCGAGAGCACGTTGTCGTTCTTATGATGGATCCCTCGGGTTATCGTCTCGAGGAAGTCAGCCGTTTTTTGAAATGGTGTATTGGGGACATTATAACACATCGTCAATGTTATTCTTGTTGAGGAATGACTGACTGGTCGCCTATCCGATAAGAGAGGACTCCTTGCACAGCTGACTGGGAGTTTGTCCAAAGTCAGTTGAAGGGAGTTCATCTGTCTTGTATTGTGGTTTGCCCTGACATTAGACTGGCGTGCAACATTGTGATGGCCTCTTTGAATAAATGATTCCGCATCTTGGTGACCTTAACGCGTTGATGAGCTTTTGGGGGAGACGGTGGAGTAGTTGTTAGATTTTGTTACTATCTTCCCAGACTTCATTAGGAGGAGGTCGCGGTAAACTTCGGTCAAAAAATCAACAACCAACGATCTCACTGAACCTGGCACTTGCATGTGCGCCCTCCAATTACCTACACTGACTTGTCTTTTTTATGCCAACATGTTCAATAATGCCAGCGAGCCTATACAGATTCACCAGGTGGTACTTGATGGCCTTCGCTCTTGTTCTACTATCCTTCAAGGAAGGTTCAGAGATGCCATGGACGATCAGATTCCGTGTGCGTCCGAGAACCACCTCCAAATTTCTCTCTATTTGCTGCAACCTCCCGCCGAGGGTCTGAGTATCTGACTGGATACCTTCGATTAAAGTGTTCCACTAACTCTGATGCTGGTATCAAGACGCGCACAGTCTACCCCTGATTTCGCCCTTGCTGTCTTAATCACTGTCTTAATCTGGATTTACTTCTTGAATGGACGGGTTTCTAGCACACTCGGAGGGTTCCCGAGTATTTCGTTAGGCCCACCGACATCTGGAACATTCAAGACGGACGCCTCGGTTGCCATCAGAAGAGTGCTGTCTAGTGGATTCACCTGCGGATCGTAGTGTAATACTTCGTCACAGTTAGCCACGGAAATTGTGTGTCGCTAGGCGTAGCATTAGGCGCGGGAGGAGTGGATGCAGACCTGTTCCCAACACACACGAGGCCATATTTACCGTATTTTGTGATAGATTGAGCGGCAACACGTGGCCCAGTCAACGGCTGCTTCGGCAAGTCGGTTTCTGGCTTCTTGTTCACCAACTCACGTCTTGGCGTGACTGGGATTAAGCCTATGCAATGGCTGCATACCCATTTTAACTCAGGAAACCTCTTGTAAAGGTTGAATGCATACTGTGTGAACACTGAACACCGGACGTTAAATGACAGTAGGCATCCACTACACATGATATCAGAGTTATTGCTAAAAGTTGGCACCCGCCGCATTTGCGTTTGATGAGCCTACAGTGACTACGAGTTTCGTATCTCATTTTTGTTGTTAGATGGAATGAACGCAATATAATGTCTGTGTTGTCTACAGAAATGTCACTGACAAAAGCAAGAATGTCAGACTCAGTAAAAACAAAGGGAGGCTGGGGTAGAATTATACTAGAAGCCATGCAAAAAATAGACGCTGAGGTGTTGATTGATGGTCAGTAGACAAAGAAGTATTAAGATGGCAGCCTAACCGTAACTAGAAAACCCTTAATGTGTTAGAAGAATGAAAAACACGAGACAACCGAGGTCAAGCTTGAATCGCCCGCCAGCGATTTGAATTTGAATTCCCAGCTATGCGACTTTGAATAACACAGGAGTCATACAGTCAAAAATATATTCGCTCCCAAATCAAAGGTCACATAGCATATATAGTCCTTGAATGGCCTTGAGGAACCCCACCTGACTTGACGCACTAAAAGTGGATGGGCCAATCAAAGACGCAGGAAAAACGTGCGCCAAAGTTAAGTTTTGGCACGTTGTGGCCCGGAAAATGAAATTCAGAATCCTAATTAATTTTTTGAAGATATCTCGAAAAATAAATCATTTTGGGGAAAATAGACTTCCACCACCACCGACAACATTTATGGGCTCTTATTTGAACAGCGAATCTCGTATGTCCGGTGGATAACGAGGTCATGTTCAGCACAACCACGACCAAGACAACACCATCCTTGATGCTCTTTGATATGTGGCTCTTGTTGCGCCTAATGTACGCAGCACAACGATTGCAAGTAGACCCAACGCGACCGGGTGCAGGCCAGTTCAGGGGTTGGCATACGAAGTGGGTGAGCCTGTTTTATACATGCTGATGGTACTGGTCAACCTTCAGTCATTTGGAACCACTTTACTGACCCAGAATTTCCGGAACTAAGCCATCAGCACTTTGGTTAAGGATTGATCCTCCTTCCGCGGCATAAACGACCGGGAAGTATCATAAGTTTTCGTTCTCCCGACAGTAACATTATCCATCCACCACGACCTTCTTCTTTTGTTCTACATCCGAATTTTCCATATCCTCTATGCCTTTGGATAATAGTTGTTTGATAAAGCTGAAGCAATTGGTAAAACTTGGCGCCCCCAACGTCCACACTTTCCAACGATTTTGAGGAAATAACGAAATTCAATCCAGAAGATCGTCCATTTCTCCACCAAAAATTAGACCCTCCTATCTTCCTTCATCTTGACAAAAGTTTCTACATATTTTTCCGGAACCGTCTACATCAAATAATAGCGGAATTCCTCGGCTGTTCATTTTCTTCATCCTCAAAAGTCCTTTTTCTGACATGACCTTGACCATAAGGCCAATGTTAAACTTGTGAAGCAAGAACTGGTGTAACTACCCAGCAGTTTTTATCGAATTTGGAGAATTTCGTAAACTATCTTTTCAGAAGCAAGTGAGCTAAATGCTTCCTCACAAACTTGAGGTTTCCTCTCCCTTTATGTCTGTTTTGTTAGTTTATTTTCATAAATGGTGTGTTGTACAATTAACAATTATGTGTACGTTATGCGTTTCACGTTACGGTGTGTATACTGATCGCGTTCATCTGAGCGTGTTCCTCACAGATGCGTTGAGAAATATACCATTATTATTATTATTGTTAAGTAGGTCGACATGCTGCTTTGGCAAGCACTTCCACGTGTCTGGAGCTGCATATGTGCTGCGTGTCGGAGACGCAAATCTACGACCCTAGCATCGTTATCAACTTGAGCCCACCCCTAGATAACTGCCGATTCGAGCGCTTCTCCCTCAAGGCCTCTGGTAACGCCAACGCTGAATCTCGTGGTCAAGCTGGAATGGGAATCGCACTGAGCTCCACAGCAGAGCTGGACTGGATCCCATTTAACAATCGCTTATGCGCTGTCAGGTTCATTAAATCGGCTTGTCTGTTAACGTAAAACAGAAGTACGCTATACACTTATAATATGGGCGTATGTTCCGGGAGATAGTTGACTGGATGTGACCAAAGGTGATTTCCACGACGCCCTTAGTTACCTTCTGAAGCAGACTGGGCACTCCGACTTCATAACAACCGTCTTCTTTCTCCGGAGGAGGCGTGACTGAGATGCATGTTCGGTATTGTAGTGGAGCTAAACACTGTACAAAATCCAATTGTGAATACGAGATCAAAAAGGTGAGAGAAGTGGAAATTTTCCGCAATGGACGGTTGATTTCATTAGCTTCTAACTCTCCAAAATTCTGTGCACCAGCGACACCGAACGCAGACAGAACGCAACGCTTGCGACCCGAGAAGTGTGATTTTTATTTATCGATTATTGATTAGTTCGATTGAGTTGGGTTTGAACGTCGACTGTATATGTGAAGTTGAGGGAAGCAAAAGGTGGATAACAATGATAATTATGAAATAGAAAACAGCGCACAAAACGCTACATAACTCCCCCACCAGAGCGTTTGTGGGTAAAAATAAACGATGAAAGAACGGCAGTGTAGATAAAGCAAACCAAACGCTCGACAGCCATATCACGTACTGTAATCTGTCAGGTGTTTCAGCCAGTGTACAGACCGTCCTCTACGTGTGGTGTGTTGTTCACAAGACCAGGGGGGCTGGGCTGCTGGTGGATTTGATACTGTCGAGGGTGGGGAGGGGTGTCTTTCAGTCAGCATCGTGTCAGGTGGGTCAATATCCTCCTCTGTGTAGGCTGGTTTTAGTCGGTCACTGGATACGGATTCGTTTCGTCCGGACCAGTCGATAATTAAGAATTTTTCGTCACGCTTAACTACCTTGAAGGGACCGAGATATCTTGGTTGTAATGGTTTCCTGTTTTCGTCTTGGCGCATGAGCACAAATTTCCATGGGAACAAGTCTGAAGATTTTTGTTCTCGGCGCCAGTGATGACGGGTCGGCGTGGAACGAAGGTCGGACATGTGTTGTCGTGAACGTGAAATGTAGTCCGTACCAGGGATTGGGTGAGTCAGGGGTTGGACCAATTCACCTGGAAGGTGCAGATTGGTACCGTAAACTAATTCAGAGGTAGTACAGCCAATGTCCTCTTTAACGGTAGACCGGATTCCAAGGAGAATGAGTGGTAGACGCTTGCTTCATTTCGTTGCGTCAAAATGCGCGGTTACCGAAGCTTTTAGTTGTCAATGAAAATGTTTGACTAAACCGTTAGCACAAGGACGGTACGCCATCGTTTTAATGTGCGAACAACCCAGTAACTCCGTGAAGTTACGAAAAAGGGAAGATTGGGACTGGGTGCCTCGATCCGTAGTGATTGTAGATGGCACACCAAAATTAGCAATCCGATGTTCCAAGAAGGTTTAAGCAATGGTCTCTGCTGAAGCATCTCTAATGGGTACAGCCAAAGGCCAACGGGTGAAACGGTCAATTGCGGTCAGCATATACTTAAAATCGTTGGAGAGTGATAGTGGGCCAACGATATCAAGGTGTACATGGGAAAAAGAGCGTCTGGCTGTGAGAATGTTCCAGGTGTGGAAATCCTACGCCTGTGCCCTTTACTCCTTTGGCACTCCACACACTGCTGTGGCCAGAGGCGAGCGTCTTTGTTCATAGAGGGCCAAACAAAGCGCTGTGCGATCAGCTTCGATGTGCCACGTTTTCCGAGGTGAGATAAACGGTGGAAATGATTGAAAACAGTGCGACGACATGGAAGTGGGACAAAAGGTCTAGGTTCACCCGTTGAAGTATTGCACAGAATGTCACCAACTTGTGTCGATAGGGGAATGTTGGATAATTTCAAGGACTTACAAGTGGAAACGTCCCTCATCTATTCACTGCATTGTTAGGCAGTAGCCATTTTAGACAATTCGAAGGAAGTTGGCGCTTGGACTGAGTTGACATCAGGACGTGATAAAGCATCAGCCACGATGGTGGCATCACTATGTAGGTGTCGGATATCCGTGGTGAATTGAGAGATATTGTCCAAATGTCTGATTTCACGTGG
>JTDE01006985.1:6579-26561 GCA_014338405.1 Paragonimus skrjabini miyazakii | reverse complement strand
TTTTGGATTAAGCGACAAGTATTACTGTACCAAATGAAGCTAATTAAGCTGAATCCCAAATCCGTAGAATCGGAAGACGTTTTGGTAACGATAAGTTAAGAGCGTGGCACAGCGCGGTAGCTTTTCAGCATATAAGAGAGCTTGGTCATCGTCATCAGTCCTCTTTTCTAGACCATTTTTGTGAGCGCCTAGTAGAGGTTTCTCAGCCAGCACCGTCGGATGGAAGGAAAAAATCAGAATCGCACGACACGGATTGCACGGCATTTTATTTGCTGTCACCAAAATAACAAGGTATTACAGGGAGGTTAGCGACAGCGATGCAGTAAACCGTGCGAGTGATTTCTAGTGAGTAAGAACAAAATGAAAACCTACGAGGTATCGCCAACGCATTTTATACAGAATGTACGCGGGTAGCGATAAACCGCGATTTAAAATAAGGAAGTGATTACGTCCACCACTATTCGGACACGGTCTTGGCTGTGTTTCGGAAAGCATTCCAATCCCGGAAACCACCAGTTTAAACAAGGTAAATGAGGGAACGGTTCAAGAAATGTTGAGGAAATGGTTTCAAGGATGGATCCACGACAAGGTCAACGCGTTTATATGGTTAGTTTCAGTGGAACACCGAGGTACTTGAAGAAACAGGAGGGAGCTTTCCTGTGGGAAATAGGACGCTAGATCAGAGTGGCCAGATGGCAGAGATTTTCAAGAGATGTTCTTGCCCCGCGTATAAACGGTGCACCGGAATGCAATTACCCAGAACGTCATATAAGGTTCCGCAGGGTAGGGCAAAAGACTACATCACACGAATAGAATAGACAGAACAGGCACAGACATCCCCGAGGATAGGCGGCACAGCCTGCTCGAATGACAAATGCAGCTGTGATATAAACTGTGACGAAGGTAAACTAATCATCAATTACGCAGCTGGATAACGACGTGCTAGAAAAGGTCTTGTTCAGGGGAACCCAAAATCGGCAAAAATGATACCGGCTTACAGGTAAGGCGACCAAAAAAATAGGCAAACCCCGCCCTGTCAATTTGTTTTGCGTAATTTTAAACTGTCCGTACGTATGCAAGGGAGTCACACGTTAACTGCGTTGTCGAAGACAATCTTACGAAGACAAACAAACATGGATTTTGAGAACCAAGCCTTGCTTACCAAACTAGCTCGTTTGTTCAGAATAGATGAGTGATGCTCAAGATGACGAGGAAAGAAAGGGTTTGAGTCACCCAGATTTTGAAGCTTCGTTCAATGTCTAAATTTATCTATTGCTGTTGTCGACAGAGAAAGCAAATGAAATTGCACCGAGAGTATGTAAACAGGTGAAAAGTTCCATGGGGTAGAAATAAGCGGGAGCGTGTGCGGGAGGCTGCACACATGGTTGGTTATCTGTTGAGCGTTGTGCACTAAGACATTACATCAGGTTCTCTCCTCTACCCATCTAAGGTAGTGCTTTAACGCCAGAGATGTGAGAGAATCGCTCGTCTGCAGGTGGCATGAATTCAATAGGCTCATCAGCAAAGAGTTACCAGCGTCACTGGGTCCCAACGGTGGTTGAATAATGGCCCAACCAGTGAGACCTTCCTACAAATGAGGTGAAATTTCAGAATCTAAACCGTGCAGGGGTGGAGGCACTTGGAGACTTAAAATTATCGAGTAAACCCTCGGCGTTTGGCATGCTAGTCTACTCTTTTTCTCCTTCCACAAAATGTACAGGCGCCGCGAACGGGCCGATTGTGGATAAAAAACGGGTAGGAATACATCTTTATTGTGCGTTCGCGTGATCTCACTTGCTGTATGACGTTCAAGCATGAGAGCCGTAATCAAAGTATGCTTTTGAAAGGCTATGAAAGCCGATAACGCGTTGAGCGCAAGAGTTTCCAGGAGTGTCATGTAAGGATTTGAACTGGTCTATCTTGAGCGTAAAAGTCAGGGGTGGCTTGTTTGAAATTCACAAGTTGACTGCGGGACTCCAGAAAGTCCTATGGGTCGTTTAGCATACGAGAGAGGTGAAGTTGTTAAAGGGAATAATTAACAGATTATGGAGTTTGGTTGTAATGGAGAGTTCAGAGGTAGCTTTATTCTCGGACAGTGGTAAGCCAATCAAATGTCCCTTTTACAGGGTATTTCATTTGTTTTCATCAACGGTGTACCTCCCAAAAATGAAATCACATGAAGAATAGAAATCAATCAAAGTAGTGCAATGAAGGGCCATCAGTACACCCTGGTTTCGTGCAGTAAGAAATACTTATTGTATACAAGTTAAGAGGTATTTAGAAGCTGATTCAAACGGACGACGCGGCGAGCATTAAGGCATGCATGAACTTACATGGGCAAAGTGGAGCAGCAAACTGCGATTTTGGAAGCCCCGCAGACTGCCAGAACCACGCTTGCGCAAGTGTTTTACAGGTTTCAGAGGACCAGTGACCTGGCCACTGGAAGAAAACCCAAAACATGGAGGTTAGAATCGCAACAGAGCCCTTAAGCGGAAACATTCGAGAGGGTAACCGTACAATTAGGGATCACCTAGTCGGAATGCTAAGGCCAGTTAGTGTACTTGAGCGTGTGGTGATCAGAAGGCTCCCGAGGTCAGGACGGTGGCAGGTGCATTGTTGGGATCTCAGAAAGGTGGTTGTGGAGTTTACAAACCAGCGTCATACAGACGTGTTTCCGGCGGTAGCAGAAATATTCCACACTGTCACGAATGAAAAATTATGGTGGCGGCAGTCGACCCCATGCAGTGAAGAGAAACACAACGGAGGGTTTTAGGCCGGCAATGCGTGCAACTTATGGCAAAACGAGCGTGCTATATGTGAACTGATTAACTACTGTCAAGCCAGCTCACAGCGAGCGAGGCAGTGGACGTAGATAGGGCGTTCAAGGGTTTAGTAGGGTCACGTCCTTATAGTGGTGTAACGAGACATCATATCACAAAGAACAGAACTAGCACTCCTTCACGCATAACCTTCCACGGGTTTTGCCAAGACGGAGTAAGCCTAATCAGAGGAAAACGAGCGATCATAAAACAACACAGGTACTCGGATAAAGATTCAGAGTCTGAACCCATTCTTCTTGCGAATAACGCTGAGACCCTCAGCACGGAGTGAGGAGCAACTCGCGGGTGGTCTATGCTAACACCTGTGGTACTCCAACTTACTCGTGAGCGTCATCGCTGCCTGGAGTACAGAAGGGACCAGAGAACAACCGCTTGCATTCAGAAGGAAGGTTGGCTGGACCGTGAACAAAGGTTAGCGAAGCGATCAAAGGAAAACACTGTGGCAGACCTTAACTACGTTCGGTTCGAAGCGTCTATGCAAGTTTCAGTTGGCTGTGTTAAAAGTGAAAGAGGTGTGAATGCTACCAAGAATAAACAGAAAGCTGAAATCTTTCCCTATTCCTCTGAAAAAGCTCATACCAACGGTAGGGTGAACATGCAACTATCTATTAATGCTGACCTGCTGGTAATGATAATTCTGGTTATTACTGCAAGGAAGGCGAGCGAAAGGCTAGCCAAGTTGGATATCCACAAGGCGGTTGGGCCAGATGGTATACTTCCGGCGTTCTTGAAGCCATCATCTGACGACCATTAGGTCCTGTGCCGCATTTGTACAGTGCGTCTCCGGATCGGGCTGGATCATTGCAGGATTGGAAGGTAGATGCAGCTAATCCGATCTGTAAGGGAAGTAGCAGACAAGAGCTCACGACATACCGACCTGTTAGCTTCAAACCCCTATAAGTGGAACTAGTGGAAAAGATTACTAGGGACAAGACTGCCTACCATATCACCAAACACGGGCACCTGACAAAATGACCGACCTACCAGAGCTATGAACAACATTGTGAACAGACACACGAGGGAAGTTATGACAGACATTTGAAGCTATCGAGATACATGATAAGCATCACCTTCAATTTTGTTGAATGACATTCTCATAAGAATATCTTTCAACATCACGTAGATAATTGGCCTACTAAACATCAAGTTGTGGCTGGCTGAAAAATATACCCATTAGACAGGCAGCTTGGGTTGGCCTGTTTTCGTATGGTGTTTTGTGTGGGCGCCACATGGTTAGTCGATTTAGAGAAAATACAGTAGATTGAACAGAATTAACTTCTGAAATTTTCCAGTGGTGGAGTGGGACATGTCACTTATTTTTAAACCGTCCCATTTGCATCGAGGGTGGGGGCAGCCATATGATAGCATCATTTGCAACTACTTCTAGGGACGACACTTCGTCGACCAATATTCACCTGAAGTCCTGCAAAAAGGCAGAAACAGTGTGAACTTCGTGTAGATAAGGGGGTCGGAAACGGTATTGTACATGTTCAACCATCAAATATATCGCTTCTTTTGTTGAACTAAACAATGTCAGCATTGCATGTTTGTAAATTACTTTTCCACATGTATCTTCAAAACAACGCAAAATTGAACATTATGTGGTAAGTGGAAAATGTATTCCACCTCGAAAACTGTAATGAACGCATTTATAGAACTTGGGAAAGTGGGCTAACGCCTCTATTGGGTTACTTTCACCAAAATGTTCGGAAATTTTTCCATTGTTAAATCAGTAATTCAGGCGATTTTTTGATTTATTCCTTTTTCTCATCAGTGCTGTTTGCTTGAAATCGGTTAACTGTAAGCGCTTTGCGCAACATGTTCATTTTAGTATTTTTAGCTTATTTCAGGAAACGAACATTTGGGCCTAAATATTTTTCCTTTGGAACGGCCTTCACATTATTTACGGAAGCCTTGCCTGCCGGACCAACTGACACATTGTCTGTCGTGTATGTGTTACAGTTTTGCGGATGATTGTAAACTGGGATACTGTGTAAACGGAGTGAGAATGCAAGGGTTTCTGGCTGTAATCCACCAGTAGGCAATTCTTCGTGAACTATCACTGAACATGAAGAATAAATGCAAACGCTGATTAATGGCAGAGGTGACGGATCCCCCTGGGTACATAAGGTCGCTTGGAAACTCGGCAGTGGCCCAGGGAAAAATGGAGATGGGTAATCTAGGGATTCAAATGGGAGTGGACTTTTAACCTCTCACAAAAACCACGGCTGTCGGCCGAAAGGCCAAAGGCGACCTATTTCTGTTTGAGAAGACTGTGGCTTTTCGGAGGCCACGGGCTCTAGTGCTTTTGTTTAAGACATGTGTGCAACCGCATCATGAATATAATGTGCAAGCTGGAACCCGTACCTGGTTTAGCATGCAAAAGTGCTCCAAAGAGTACTCCGCCGATCTGCCAAGTTGTTTGTTACACTCAAGGTTATAAACTATCTAAATAGACTTGAATATTTGGATTTATTTGCACTAGTGAAGCGTTAACGAGGATAACTGATCAGAACCTCTGAGTTGCTAGGTCGTTTTTTTGATATTGGTGAGCAGCTGCTTGTCCGCAATGCCAACCCATTACTCTGGGACACGATTGGAAACTTGCAAAACCAGGTGCCAGTTGAAACGGTCACGTCCCCTCTTTTGCAGAATGGGTACCAATTGGAATAGGCTGCCAATGGCCATTGAACTGGCTACGACGACGAATGACTTCAAGCAAAAGCCCGAAAACTTTTGGCCACCGGTATTTCTCGCGTTTATTTGGGAACTTGATTAGACTTTTTCACTTTTTATTATATTCTCGAGTTCTGTCGCTTCCGGTTTTCTTACTTTTCCTTCCGCCAAGTACGTAGCACTCCTGTCATGTTTTTTCTTTTTTGTTCACGGATTCCGGCGAGTAACCAGACAACCGGCGTTTAAAAGTGGTAATGTTGCACCGTTTGCAGCAGTGCTCCTGCCTGTTAATATGATAATCTGCCCCGTTTATCGGTTATCCTCCTGACCATATTTACAGGATCTCCTGAGATGTTCTTCCTATGAGATGAAGTGAGGCACCGTATTTCTCACTTGCTGCAGCACAGTGAAAACCGTGGAGATTGCAGGCGCAAGAGGTCGGGCACTTTCTGGCAGTCACCACAATCACTTGACCGGATTTACAGGGGCACTTTCCGAGATTTATTGTAGGGAACCGGTTACGATGCAACTACCACGGGCGTGATACTCCCTCCATCCCATCGGGAATAACTGTGATGCCTGATGATTAGTTATTTTTCTTTAGAGGTCGACCTTTTTATCCTGTCACCGACCAACCTCTTAAGCTTCTCTAGAAGGTATGTCTTGCTATATTTTACACCTCGGTGTATTTGAGAAATTGACAGAATATACCATTAGATGTACTAAGTTGGTTGATTGACTACAATCATATTGCTTGCATTTCTTGCCTGTTTGCACTGGCCTGCTTCAGTATAGAAGCCATACGCATCGGGTGCACTTTAGGAAATTGTGGCCATGTGGAAAACACCAATCAAAATAAAACCTAAAAATTATGGACGATACCACCTATGTAACTTTCTGGTGGTTTCGGGAAGGCCGTTGTGATAGGAAACTCAAACATCCTCTTGGAGTAATCACTGCCTACATCGGGAGACAATGCAAGTCTCCACCTCATTTCCGTATCGGGGTGAAATCGAATTTCAATGATAATTCCGCATTAGCAACAAACCCTCGCGCGGACGTGCATGCGTGCGGTTTGAAGTTGAAAATAATTATAGCTCTTTTTTCTTACTGTGTCTGTGGATGTGCAATATATAACCATAGACGTGAGTGTTTTTACCAATTTTTTACCGCAAATATTCCTCTTTCTTGTAAATTTATGCTAAAATGTCACCGTCATGTGCCATAGCAACCTGGTACTGACCTAGCTTTCTTCACATTTGCCGGTTGCAGTGACTCACCTTCGGCGCAGAGTTGTCAAACGATCCACTCGTAGCTCGTGTGTTATGTTTGTTCGAGTAAATGACCATGTGTTACAAGGCCTCGGATGTAGTGTCTGGTTTCATACTTCTTGTCTTGATGTCTCCCTGGAGCTGTATCACGTGCATAGAACAGTCAATCTGGACTGCATACAACTCAACTGCAATAGCTGTCGATCCTCCCGGAAGCTGTTTGATGGTCAGGTAGGCACCACCGACAATTCGATAGCCCCAGCGGGTGAGCCAGCAAGCAATAAAAGTACGCTCCATATGATCGCCGCCAGCACCAGCGAGCACCGATTAACTCATGCTCGGACAGCCTCGCTGGAACGCAAACCAGGTGGGCAAAGAAGACCGTACACTTCTGCCGTGACCGTTGTATAGCCATCGTCACGTTTAATGGGTACTGGCTTGCCTGTCGCCAAAACTGAACATTCTGCTGCCCGATCAGACTCCGTTATAGTACTAGACATTTAGTGGGCATTGAGTCGTTCTTCTAGCTACTCCATGAATATGACCGCGAACTTTGGTTTGTTCTCTGTGTTCAACTGTGAATAAACCCCAATGTTCCATTTCCATTGCTCATCTTGCATGGAAACCTGGCCCAGCGCGCGTAAAAAAAAACTGCTACGGGTTTCTGCCGCAAGTGCTTCAGAAACTGAGGAGGTACCCCTAGTAGCATTTAAACTGCAACCCTTTAGCGATGTCTCAATTTATTCCGACATACCTTGGACTGCACGACAAGGGGGAACAATATCCCCAAAGCTGCCGTCGCTGTTGGCCGCTCCCGCAATGTAACTATCAGAAGTGTACTTGTTATATGTAGGTACAACACCGCGCACAGCGCTGATCAACGAAAATTTTTTTAATTACCCCCAAAACTGGAAAATGTGCTTCTGAAGAACATTCCGCACCTTAGCCTGACCTCAGATAAATCCTTACTACGGCTGCTGAAAATTACCCCAACCATTCCAGAAAAGCTGCATACATGCAACAGCGCTTCCGCCGCCGGCACTATCGAAACCCGGAAGACATTGACTTCCGTCCCGACCGTTCTGAAGGCGAACGTGAGAGTTTGGGAGCTGATTATCTAACACGAGCTGTTCGCTTACTGGTTCTCCTAGTTGGCCCACAGCCTCATACGCACGCCCCTGCCGGCTAAGTCAGAGTTAACAATAACTCCGTTAGTGTGCACAGCATTTTCCAAGAAGTCTAATCCGTTTCCGCCTCAAGCAGCCTGCACTAATTCACAATAAATTCTGTCAAATTTGCTCATATCACCGCCCAACGTCTGACGAGTAAACTAAAGCAGCTATGTGTGCATTGTTTCGCGAATTACTTCTTTATTGACGGAATTAATAAATCATGACTTCCACCAAATCGACTTGATCCTGAGCTTGATGTCATAGACATGCTCCTCTTTTGAAGTGACATACTAAACGTCTAGCTTAGGTTCGGCTTAGAACGCCAGGGGTCTAGTTAATCATCATCTTCACGCGCGACTTGAAAACCAATGCGTCCAAATAGTTGGAGAAGGTCGACTTGATTTCCAGCGACGCTTAACCCAGTGTGTCGTCAGTGATCACAAAAGCTTTATGAACTTGTCTCGAAAACCCACAGAGCCAAAGATGGTATGCCCCAGCTATTCGGCCCGCAAGGGCTTACCATTTCGGACGGCGAAGCTTCTCTAATCCTAGCTCACTTCTACAACAATGTGTTTACAAAAACCGCGCCAAACTTCTCTCTGGCAGAAGGTATCAACAGTGCTGGCAGAACCTCCACGGTAGATACCACAACAGATGCTGTTTCAAAGAAACTTCAGTGGAGTAAACTCACATCTCCTGGGCCAGACTGTATATCTAATTTAGTCCTTGCTCATGGGGTCACGCGGTTACCTGTTCCACCAAGCATCCTGTTTACACGGTATATTGCGGTGGGAACGGTGCCCCGAAGTTCGATGTCTGCGAATATCACTTCAGTATCTGAAGGCGGGCAGCCCAATCGGCTGTGCAACCATCGCCCTACTGCCCTTCTGTCCCGTGTTTCTAAGATCTCTGAAGCGCCAGTCCATGATTTGCTATACAAGTATCTTTTAACTCAAGATTTCTTCCTCAGCGAGCAATGCGCTTTCCTCCGCGGCCGTCCATGTGCTGCGAATTTTCTGCTGACTGTAGATCAGTGAGCCTCTCCTGCTACCAGAGCAAAGAATGTTGACGCTATTTGCATTGAACTCGCCAAGGCTTTGATCGGGTGATTCATTCTGTTTTACTCGATAATTTTCATCACTGTGTCAGGAGTAAACTTCTCAGCTGGCCAAGCCCTACTTATCAAACTTTTTCTATCGTGTGCGGGTGAGTTCCTCCCCATTCTCTGTTTGACGGCCCCAGCGGAGTCTGCAAGAGTTCCATCTTGAGGCCACCACTGTATTCCACCTCCATCAAAGATTTGTTAGCCGAAGTATCATTTCCATTTATGCTGTTGAGGTTGTTTAAATCTGGCGTATTGTGCGTTGGTGTTCTGACACGAGCGCCCTATAGGTTGATATCAGTGCCTTTGTTCAGACCTACGACCGTGTGGTTTCTCTGAGGATCCCGACTGCAACCGTGTTTCCAGCTCGTTTGTACTGTAAGCATGATTCTGTATACGTCTGCACGGGAGGCCAGATATAAACCGCGTCATTTTCTTTAGTTGTACAACCGGTTTGCACGCAACGAATATCTGCACTTTTCTTAGGGGCTCACTTATTTTTCCACTGTTCAAGGTCGTTTAACTTGCACATTTTGTTACCGTTGTTCAACGTGATCGAAGATTCTATGCACATTTGGTTCAGCGCAATTTTAACTACCACCTACTGGGCTAGAGCCCACTTCACACTTCTTTTATCTGTTTTCTCGGTTGCTGCCGTTGGTCCCCGATTAGCCTAGAACTAATTGCTCATATTTTCAAACGTTACCGGAAGTATACGGCATGGTTTTAAACCTACCGCATTCTTTTAGTTCGATGCCTACTGGAACTAAATTTCGACTGCTGTTCAAAGAAGGTATTTCAAATTTTTGGTGAAGGATGGTCAAGCGCAGATCCACATGTCCACTACACCTTTGATGAATGGCCTAGAACAGAATTCATCGAGTTCAATATCGGCAAGTACATATAGTTGCATATCAGACATTAGCGAAATTCCCGTTACTCGCCCGGCAGCGTACCACTCCGACTTACGGACACAGAAAAATATTTTGGCACTCTTGCGTCGCACAACCTTTCGAGTTCTCCGAATGCTGAGCCAAGCGCCGATAAAGCTGAGAGCACACTAGCTACTCTCAAATTATTGTTTGGAAAATTCGACCGATCCTGTTGCAGTAACTTGTACGACGGCTTCATTTGTCCTCACTTCGAAGAAAGGAAAATTTGTATGGTTTTCTCACCTATAGGGGAACAAATTTATTTTGGAGATTGTTCACATGCGTGGGACAAAAGTAGCTAGTGAGGTCAGTACGGAACTCTACCTAAAGCGGCCTCACGAATTGAATCTCTTCGCTTTGGAACACCGGAGACAGGCAGGTGACATAGCACTGACGTTCATGATTCTGAAGACCCCAAACCATCCGTGCGGAGCCCTGATCACTTCAATGGATATTCCCTAATTCAGGAGAAATTTCTTGAAGCTAAGCAGTCAATACAGATTCTTCTGGGGTAGTGTGTGCAAAGTTTGGAACTATCTGCTTGAACATATTGTGGGTACCACGACAATGGCTGAGTCCAAATTTCGTATGCAACACGAATTCAGCATTTCGTCCGCGCGTTACCATAAACTCCTGCACACAGCCATGGGTGCACTGTGATGGTTTTATACGGTACATGAAGCCTAGTTGTGTACATAAAGCAAAAAAGGGATAAAAATAAACGAACTGACTCAATAGTTCGTGGAGACATGTTGGTTTAGAGCTCCATTACACTGAATTAAGGTAAGCAGTAGATACAGCCCGTCGTGTTGCTACGGAGGGATTTCGAGTTCACAGCGGAGAGAATGGTGACGACAGACAAATCGGGAGATGCGCTAAAATAGACTGTTGATTCTGTTATCCTGTAATTTTCCAGAACTCAGTACACTAGCCACATGGAGATGAGACGCACGGCTCGCGACCTTGGAGAAAGTCTTTCAAAGTTGATCCATTTGATTCGCTTGGTTTAAACATCAAGTGTACATGTGGGTCTGGAGATCGTAGAAATTGCGAAAACCAATGAAAAGTGAGTTACAAAATGCTGCGAAAACGTTACAGAACTCCCCTTTGAAGCATTGGTTAAGGTACAAAACGTTCAAAAAGAAGTAGAATGACTTTGTCGTATACGCGTCAAGGCCACCTGTGTGTCCCATTCCCGTGTTGGGACTCAGGCTGTGTTCTGATTGGCCGCGCCTTCAACAACCAACGACTCATTCATGCACGCACTTAATAATGACGCTACTGCTTGTAAGTGTTAGAATATCGTTCGTACTTAGTGCTTACGGACCACAAACGAGATGCATATGGGAAAACATATTGTGCATCGTGTTGGTGTAAGCTTTAAATCGCTTGATAAACGCTCTCCGAGAGGGTAGAAACGTTGCGAAACCGAGAACTCTTTTGGTTTTCAACTCGTTGTGGTTTAACCAAGAAAGTACTTAATAATCGTTTATACTTCTGCTGAGTTACGAGTTCCGTTTAACGCTGTTAAAGTCTGTAAGGCCTACTATTGATAGCTCCAGAATAAGCACACAACAGAGATACCACGTGGAATCTGCAAAACGGACGGAAGGTTTATGCGGTCGTCCGCAGTGTGTTTGTTTGTGGTGGAGGGGATAAGAAAACTGTACATCAAAGGTGGATGTAGAGGGTCCAAACTGGGTGTGGCGGTTGTGGAATGGGTTTGCTCGAATGAGACAAAGGAATAGCAACGGATGGAGGAGAAGTGCTGAGGACGGAAGGATCCATATAAGCTGCCTTTATGCGGTCGACGCTTACGGAATCATGATTGTCATTATGGTTATTAACGAAAGACTTGTCTTTGCTTTGGAGTGCTCTAAAGGGACCGTCGTAGGGTGACTGGGGAGACTTTTGTGCGTCAACTCTGATGAAGATGAGGGGACGTGTATACAGGTCTTCGTGTACTTGAGCCTGCTTCGGGGTGATCCTCGTCGGGGTAGGCTTTAGTTTGCGTATGCGCAGTTTTAAACGTGTAACGTACGAAGTTGTCTGTACCTCGCCGGTAGTTCTAGGATCTGTGAACATTTCATCAGGCAGTCGTAAGATGCTGTCATACACAGATTCAGCCGGGGTGCCGCTAGTGTCTTCCTTGATGGTGTTACGGATGCCGGGCTAAATGAGCGGTAAATTTTTCGACCAGTTTGAACCAGGTGTCGCAGCAAGGATGGCCTTTTAAGTTGATGATGAAAACGTTCCACTAAGCCACTGGTCTCTGGGTAGTGGGTGGTTGATCAGAGGTGGTCACAGCCGAGTAAGTGGTGCAGACCACGAAATATCGTGGATGTGCACTGAGAACCGCGGTCAGTAGTGGCGGAAGTAGTTACACCGAATGAAGATACTCAGGTTTCCACAAAATCCATGTGATGTTCCCAGCTGGGATGTCGCGTATGGATTTTGACTGTGGCCAGCGTGTGAAACAATTAATAAGAGTCGACAAGTGAGTAAGGTCGCCCGAGGGTTGAGGTGGGCCGCCAATGTCAACATGAAAGTGTTTGAAGCGGGTTTCCGGCAAACTGAACGTGCACTGGGTGGTGATGGTATGGTGAGATACCTTACTTCAGTGACACGACAGACAATGTTTGGCCCATTCATGTAGATCGTTGTGCAGGTTTGGTCAAACAAAACGGTCATTGATTAGCTTGACGGTGAAATGGAGGGTGGAATATAGAGTTGAAATGGCCGAAAACAATCCACCGGTGATTACAGGTTCAGACATCACTGCGAATTTTTGAGTCACAGTGTGAGCTTGGTAGGCTGTAACCATCGTTTTGCTCTCTCACGCGACCAATCACTTGACAAACCGTCTAGTCTAAGTGATGCTCACTGTCCCAATCTGCACATACCGCTCACACATCCGTCGGTCGTAAAACCCTCTTCCACATCCGACTGCATGCACGCGTGACGCGGTTTGACCCGGATCGGAACAGAGGACGACATAACTGGCACAACTGAACAGGACAGGACAAGGTCTAGACGAGCATCACTGCATTGAGCTCGTACACCAGTCCAAACAATAACGATCCAAAATACTGACTTAACCTTTTCATTGACCACCATTGATACATCCTAAATTTTTAATGGATACTGAAGCTGTCACAGTTAAGGGTTTCATCACAAGGTGAACGAATTTCAGGGATGGAGTAGAACGTAACCGACCAAATTCTTCACTCTTTTTTGGGTCACCGCCATGCCTTCCGAAATGACGGGAGGTAGGGACAATTGACTAATGTATACGCGGGATGAGGCGTATGCAATTAAGTTGCTTGGACCACCGATGTATCGGATGGCCGTCACGAACTGAGGGATTGAATCTGATTGGTGGGTTTTACTCGGGGAATACCTGTTCGGAGAGGCACTGGAGATGTGTGTTATGGCTTGTGGTTAGTAAGGATGGTAAGAATAATTGACGTTTCCCAAACTTCGATGGTTTTTGGTGCATTGAGGCAGTGAGCAGTCAGAAATCATGTTGAGTTTCTCTAGTAATCGTCTGATGCCTTTTTTTGACACGACGCCCGAGTGAATCTATGGAAGAAGCATAGAAGACATATCTGGTTGTTTACTGATGAGTAGTAGGGGATTTTGATTTTTATATAGATTGGACATCACCCACATTTGATCGCAGCTGTCGCATTTTCATAGACCTTCCACTCGGCCCCTTCCGAAAAGAAGCACTAGACTCGAGTTTCGCTCTCATAAGAGCTCGTCAGTAATGTATATCCTTGCATATCCTCGAATGAGAGCGCAACTCGTGTTTAGTGCTTCTTTTCGGAAGGGGCTGACTGGAAAGTCTTTGGGACTGCGACAGCTCCGATCACTTGTGTGATGTTCAGTCTTCATATTTGGTTGTGTTGATAATAATGCCACTTTGGTCTAAGGGTTCAAAGACATATTTTAAATGGAACAGACAATTCTGCGCAATGCGGCGGGCAACCAGGATGTCGTGGATGTTGACGAACACAAATTCCAGTCCGCTTAAAGCCTGGTCCATGAAGCGTTAGAATGTTTGGGCGGTTGTCCTGAGGCCAAAAGGCAAACGGACGCATTCGAATAGGCTGAATGGGGTTGTGCTCGCTGTTTTGGCGATATCATCGGGAGCCACAGAAATCTGGTGGTGGGTTTTGACTAGATTTATTTTGGAAAATACCTCATTTCCAGAAAGGCCAACGGAGAAGTCAGAAACGCGCGGAATGTGATAACGATCTTGCACGGTGGTATTGTTCAGCGCTCAATAGTCGCCACGTGATCTCCAGTCTCCCGCAGTCCTTCGGCGATCATGTGCAAAGGCGATGACCATAGGATGTTCGAAGGACGGAAGATTGCCACGTGCAAATTTCACTTTGGCGGCCATCACCTTCTCGAGAGGCAATGGGATTCGGTACGCAAATTTCGGTGGTCTGTTGGCGATGATGTGATGCAGAATATCATGTATCGGCGCCGTTGTATTGTGTGTCGGTCGATAGATTCCAGGAAATTGCTTCAATAGCGATGTAAACTGGCTGGAACCCAGTGAAGTTGTTCGAAGACCGATCGAGTTGGTGGTGGTGGCTTTACTTTTAACGAGCAAATCGGTTGCGGCTGGGGTCAAACCGTACTTCATGAGAAGGCCGGTGCCGGTAGTTGGGTGTTAGACATCGGCAGTGATAAAAATCCAAGGGGAATTCCGGCGCAGTCCAAGATCAATCGCCAAAAGATGTTGGCCGTAGGTCACGATCCTGATCTCTGCACCGGAGTCGATGAGAAAACAAAGTCCGGTGGAGGTATCGTGGACATACAACAAGCAACTGTTGGTCAGGCCAGCGACAGCTGTCGTTATTACTGGCTGGCCAGGTCATTACTCTGATTTGTATCGCTTTTAGAAAACGGACTGGTATATGCACGTAATTATGTGCACTTTCGGCCGTTATCACCGAAACGCCGGTGATGGTAACAAACGTTACTGGTTAGCCTCTAGACGAAGGAGGTCGCGAGCATGAACAAGGTTGGGTACGCAAGAATTTGCGGCCTTTCTTTAAGCGTTCAGCTAAGCTATTCATAAGGAGTGTTAACTCTGACACCTGACGTTGGAAGTTATCGAGTGTGTTTTGTTGTGGACAAGCGTGAAATAAAGGATCGCGCACGTGGTCGGTGGATCGCTTGAAGAAATACTCATTAGCCTAATCAGATATCACTGCTAACAACTCTAATGAGGTGTCAGGGCCTGCACCGACAGAGTGACTGAAGTGTCAAGCGGAAAGTGTTTGACCTATAGTTGTCTGAGGGCAAGGCTACCGATGCTGTTATCACCTACCCGGGGCCTCATGTGGCGAAGCAATTGAGAGGGAATGCTCTCAATGCTCTCACCTAATTGAGTACCGGAAAGTGACCTTTGGAGCTTTGTTTAGTTTGTCGCCGTGGTACTGCTGCCTTGAGTTTAGCGTACAGAAACTCGACCTGCACGGGGTGAAGCACATCAATTACTTCCGAGAAGATGTCAGTGGACAATTGCATAGCCAGAAGAAAACATGGTGACTTGTGAAGTAACTTTACGGAATGGGGAAAATGCCTCTACCCAAGTGAACTAAACATGAAGGTTTGAAATACCAGATGCAGGCAGTTTAAACTTAACGACTTTCCCATAAAAAATAACATTATGATCGATAATCATTGCAAGAGATTTGGAGTTCTGAGACTAACTGTAACGCAGTCCAAAAAGATGTGTATGTACAATCGACAAAGTGTAAAAACTCGGGCTCACCAATTTATGTAGTGGATCTACATACTACACGAAGCTCAGGTGTGCATACGAAGCAAAAAAGGGATAAAAATAAACGAACTGACTCAATAGTTCGTGGAGACATGTTGGTTTAGAGCTCCATTACACTGAATTAAGGTAAACAGTAGATACAGCCCGTCGTGTTGCTACGGAGGGATTTCGAGTTCACAGCGGAGAAAATGGTGACGACAGACAAATCGGGAGATGCGCTAAAATAGATTGTTGATTCTGTTATCCTGTAATTTTCCAGAACTCAGTACACTAGCCACATGGAGATGAGACGCACGGCTCGCGACCTTGGAGAAAGTCTTTCGAAGTTGATCCATTTGATTCGCTTGGTTTAAACATCAAGTGTACATGTGGGTCTGGAGATCGTAGAAATTGCGAAAACCAATGAAAAGTGAGTTACAAAATGCTGTAGAAACGCTACGGTATGTTCGACTGTCAAATTGATCACATCCATTTTCACATTCACCCAGATACACGTATAATGACGGTAAGTATGCAATTATTTATACTTCACGCCAGCGATGCGGCACAATCGAGAAATATACTCGCCTTCCTCGTACAGAGATTCTTCGCCTGGAGAAACGGAATCACCAAACCAAATACGAAGGTTGCCTTGAAATGCGTGTGGGCTAACTGCCTGATCTTTTTAACGAACTACCGGAAATCAGACAGTTGATCCACGTTCCCACATATTCTCGCTATAACGGAGACCTGGCTTTCCGCGTATATGAACGATAAGGAACTACATGTTCGTGGGTGTCCACTGAACCGAACAGGCTCCTCCTGTGGATGCATGGGGAAGCTGTGCTGTCTTTATCAACTGAAAGCCCCCGGTACCAACTTTCATAGAGGAATTTACCTCCTTGGAGAAATAGAACGCACTCTGGTTTAAACTCCACCTTCGTAGTCGTGACACTGCTTTTCTCGGTGTTATTCACCGATTGCCGTCATGCAGCGCATCTGACGATGAGGACACTCTTGTCGCTCTAGGTCGTCTTCTGTCTACACAGTGTTTCTCCCATCTTCTCATTATGAATGACGTCAACGCACCAAAACTCATCGATATACTTGCTTCTCCCTGGGAATCCTATTTAAGATTTTCGGAATCCTCATCAAGGTTGATTCATGAGACAATCCGGACACAGCATGTCGATCTACCCGCATGGCACAGACCATGACGGACACCCTCCATACTTGATCTAGTAATCACGAATGATACTCACTTTGTATATAGAATGGTCATGAAGCCACCGCTGGAGCATAGTGATCACATGTTACAAGTTTTTGTGTTTATCTGTTGCTTGTTCCAAGGTGCCGTAACAAAAACTTTAATCGGAAGTTTCCAGAAAGCAGACTCTGACGCACGAAAGACATCCCAAAGTACAACGAAACGATGTCTTATTCAATGAACTCAAACTTTCGTTGAAACCTGCCATTCACGAAGCCGATTGGAAATTTGTTCTTGGCAAACTATGGAAGTTCTCCTCTTGTACGCCCCCTCCGCGAAATCTGCACCGCCTTTTTGGCATGCGTCCCACCCTATTCTGTAGGCAGAAGCTAACAGGCAAGCCGGAAGATCTAGAAGTTTTTGCTCTGTACGAAAGAGGTGCAAGCGGGAAATCCGTCAAAACGCCCAACAGGCACGGTCAAAGATCCCCGTGGTAGCCCGCGAGAATAAGAAATTTCCCCTCGAATACATGCGTTGCCAGAGAAAAACTACGCATTCAGTGAATCCTCTGCGGCTTCCCTTACCGGGAAACCTCCTGCAACCCCCAAGTGATTGCCGAGGTGTTTAGAGAATACTATACAACAGTTTATGTTGTGGCTCCGCCGAACGGGCATCCGATTCTTCCGCGGAAAATTTTCCAATAGCCACTCCCAACAGCTGACTTCTCTGTGCTTGATGTTCAGGATCTGTTGCTTAAGATCAATCCTCATAATGCAATGGGACCAGGCGAATCCATCCTCGATTCTCAGAGAAGCGGCCGTTGGTTCGGCGGTGCTCCTTCTTAGTCCGCTTAAACGGACACTTCGAACCAGCACTCTTGCGGTGACAAAAATAGGCGATCGTCACAGCTATATTTGAGGCAGGTGATCGTCACTCCCCCCGCTAGTTGTCGGTCGATCAACCTCGCAGGCAACCCATGCAAATTAATACAGCGCCTGTTAAAACGCGCATTCCACGAGCATTTCTTCCCAAACAAGATTTTTTCCGCTATCCAACATGACTTTTTTCATTGCTTGTCATGTATAACTAATATGTTAATGTTCATGGATAGCCTGATGGAGGCCAAAGACAACAGTCACGTTTCGGATGCTATAATAATATTGCTATATATTTCTCAACGCATTTGTGGGAAACACGCACGGGTGTGCGCCATCATGACAGATAATTACATGCGGTACAAGCAACAAATGGAAATATAACAGGACAAACATGAAATCTGTTGACCAAAAAAGACGTAATCAGATGGAAAATAGTCACAGTTTACAACGTTCGATTCACACCTGATGAATAAAGATAGTTCGTCCGCTCCACGGAATCAGTCCAAAAAATGAGATGTTACATCAATTAACCATTTACAAGGTTAGGTAAAGACGATGATTCAAATATTTCAAGGTCACGTGGGGAAATACGTGCGAAGTAATCTTCGAAGAATTTCGCCGTTATTTGCTGTAACTTCATTCGGAAAAATGTTGAAGTAGTTCAGTTTTGGCGAATGAGGGCGGGAAGTTTCAAAATCGGGCGAAGAATTGAGCAGACTCCAGCGCGGGACCTCGATGATTGCTCGAAAAAGTCAAAAAGTTGAAATTTTCGTTAATCGCTCGGCCAATATGGGTTTTGAGGGCCCATTCATCGCGAAAATTTTCCTTGCATTACGGATGCTCGTGGGAATAAGAAAAAGAGCGCAACGTCATGTGTGAAATGGGAAAATTTGAAGGAATCACATTTAATATGAAGATTAATGTAAATGTTATATTTTTTGACAAAGACTTTACGCGATATCAATATTTTTATGTTTCTCCAATAAGGTATATAATATTCGGAAATAATTGTTATGGCATTCTGCGATAATTCGGTAACCAGGAGAAACTTCTAGACTGATTATCGCGTGGTAATCAAAACTCCGTCCGAATTTTTGACGTCAGTTTGTCTTATGAGGTCAGTTTTTAAGCTAAAGTCTATATTTTATAGCCCACAATAGTTACTAATGGTTTAGAGGCAGGGGGACAACAAACGATATGAATTGAGGTTTCAGTGGGTTTATTATGTATTTTTGACAACAGTTTGTTTTATAGGGTCAATGTCTATGGTAGAATATGTATTTCACAGCATGCTACAGTTACTAATGGATAATGGGGAGGGTTTGAGGCAGGGAAGACAACGCATGATGTGAATTAGGGTTATACTTAGATTATATAAGGTAAACGAGGGAGTATTTTTTCTCCGCAGTTTTCTGTGGAGAGTTTTTGTATGCTGTCCAGGTTAACCGTCAATACTGGCTACCATTAATTGTAGTCTGAGTGATTACCAAGGTGAACAGGTTATTACGAATAGGCATATATATAAAATGTGGAAAAGCATATATGAGATATAATCCTTTTTTCTTTCTGTTTCAAGTACAACTCCATATTAGTGATACACGTGGGTAAAATGATGTGGTTTCGGCGCCCCAACCAGATGACAGCGCGCTGTTCGCACATAGCGAGGACGAACTACAGCGATTGGCCACGGCTTTCGCGGCCGCGGCATCCAAGTTTGGGCTGGATATCAACATAGGTAAGACATTTTCTTTCTTTCAGCCTTCTCCGGGCGGAGGTGCTGTCTGTGCACCTTCACCCCAAATTCGCATCAATGGAGATGTTGTCGGCAGTTGCACAGATTTCTGCTACTTGGGCAGCAGTCCGTCCACCGATCTGTCCGTGGACCGTGAGTTGAGAGCTCGTGTGGCAAAGGCTAGTGCTGCTTTCGGACGTCTTGAAAAACGTGTTTGGAGTAACCACAGCCTGAAGCCGAGCACTAAGCTCTTTGTTCTTTCCGCTCATTGCTGTCTATACTATTGTGCGGCAGTGAAACGTGGCCATTGTATCAGTGGAACGTGCGCTATCTGAGCCGCTTTCATTTGCAATATCTAAGACGCATCTTGAGTATTAGGTGGTCGGACAT